>CATIWF010169958.1:0-13740 GCA_949630135.1 Balakata baccata
ACTTATATTTTTGAGTTAAAATTAATGTTGATTAATTTTAACTATTTCTCTTATTTATAATTTTAATTAAAGTGTTAATTAAAATTATTATAATTTAATTAAGTTGTTAATAAAATTAACCAAAGTAGTATATTAAAGTAATTACCACATATTTATAGAAGAGAAAATTGATTATATAATTAGTGGTGGTAGTTAGAAATTAAGTTATACAATTATTATACCATTATTGATCATAAAATCAAAATTAAAAAAAATATCTTTTTTTCCTTATTCAAACCTCATTGAATGAGGTTGAAAATTATTTATTTGGCCTTTGGCCATTTTGTTTCCTTCTTCTTCTTCTTAATCTTCTTCTCTATCCTCCTAATCTTCTTCTACTTCATCAAAAAAATTTTCTTTAAGCAAAGATTTGTTTTTGTTCCAAAATTTTTTCCTTCTTTCATATGATATGAGTATTGAATAAAAATATTGAGAAAAAGATTCTAAAATATTAGTAGCTTATAAACTTGCCAGAAGAAGATATTTGTGATCATACATATGTGACTAGCAAAAAAATTTCATCAATGCAACTAAAGCTTTTGGTTTTTTTTTGCTTGGTTCGTATATTTGGTGAACTTGATTTTATAAGGTTTGTCTAAACTTTTTATTTTTCTATTTTGTTCTTTAAATTATGAGAAATCTTGGTAAAATGGATATTATCCATAAATGTTATAAAATATTTTTTGTTAAAAGTTATAGATAAATGCTCAAAATTAATATAAAAAGTATATTTTCATATCATGCAATATTTGATTACATGTTCCGGTAAAATTAAAAATTTTTTAAATATATAATTTTGACCAAAATCTAAAGTTCTCATTAATCCAAATATATTTTCGGCTGCCAACACATTTGTACTGCTTGCATGCAAACCTCAAACTCCATGGATCCCCTACTTATGTTGCTCATATTTTTCCCGTAGTACTTCATTGAGATTTGTCATCCTCATCCTCTTCTTTTAATTCCACCGCCAACCCATTTTCTTTTACACAGACCAGACCCATCTCCTCCATTTTCTCTCCATTTACTTCTAATTGATTTTACATTTACTTTTACACAGACCCAAAATCATATTTTCGTGAGATATTTGATGGAACAATAGGAAGTCAATATCAATTTGGCTCGGAAGGAAGAAATAGTAAGAAAGGAAGTTAGTGGGTGTCTCGGCCTTGAGTGATTTCTGTGTAAAGAAAGGAAAAGTTTTGGTGCAGAGGCTGATTAGCTAGGGAATGGCCTAATTGGAGCTAAATTGAAGCCAATAGAAAGAAAAAAAAAATCTAGGTAGAGGGAGAGGCCTACGGGTTCAAAGCCACGCCATATTTTAGCGTTGCCAGATGTGATCTCACCGACTAGCTTATGCTTCAAAAACCGAAAATCATAAGTTTTGGGGAGATTTGTAAAATTACAAGTGAGATTTAGTACCGAGGAGAATTGAGATTTTGATAAGCTTGCGGTTTTAAACAGGGACGGATTTAGAATGGAGCAATAGGGACACTTGTCCCACGTTCCCAAAAATATTTATAAATATCATTTTTAGTCTCTAGAAAATTTTTCTATATATATATATACATAGTATATTGCTTCCTCTTAAAAAATTAATTTAATTATATAAGTTTTTTTATTAACGTGCGTTGAATGTGGTTATTAGATATTAAACTCGTATTCATAATAATGTATTATTTTATTTGTAGTAAATTATATATTATTATGGTATTTTATTCATAACAAATTTCATATTATTTGATAATATTTTATTCATAGTAAATAATGAGAACAAGTATTTATATATAATACAATTCTATAAATACCATGTCAGTTTAGTCCAAATTAGATTTATTTTATTGGATGAATGATAGTTTTATGCATAATATAAAATATGGACTAATATGTAAAAATGATAACATGAAAAATATTTGTATGATAGGATGTTAAGAGATAATAATATAAGGAAAAAAAAAGTTTTAATTTTCATAAGTTTTCAATAATGAAAAGTCTATAATATTTATATAGTTGGGTTAATTCTAATTATATGAGAGGGTGTTACATATTCAATTTCTTAAAACTCAAATTTATATCAATTTAATCAAATTACTGAATTTAATTCCAATTAAATCAATTGAACTATAATTTAATCGGTTCAACCTTACTTTAATTATTAAACCCTAATTTACATCAATTGAATCAAACAAATTCATTAAATTACATTTTAATCAATATAAAATTAATTTAATTTCAATTTATCAATTAAAATCCAATTTGATAAGTTAAATACTAATTTATTCAATATAAATCAGTTGAATCAATTTATTGGGTTTAATTTTAATTTAATTAATTGAAGTTCAATTATCAATTGACTCGGCTTAACCTTATTTTAATCCATTGAATCCTATTTACATCAATTGAATTAAATATATTAATTAAATTTCAAGTTATCAATTGAAATCCAATTTAATAAGTTAAATTTTCATTTATTCAATAAAATCCAAATATATATTAATTTAATCAATTTAATCAAATTATTAGGTTTAATTATAATTTAATCAAAGTTCAATATTTAATGAATTGGAGTTTAATTTACATTAATTGAATCAAACAAATTAATTAAATTATATTTTAATCAATAAAAAATTAATTTCATTTTAATTTATCGATTGAAATCCAATTTAATAAATTAAATCTAAATTTATTAAATCAAATCTCAATATATATTAATTGAATCAATTTATTTAATAGTAATTGAATAATAAATTGATTCAATTAATAAATAAATTGATTCAATTAAGGTTCAATTCATCAAAACGCAAATTTATATCAATTTAATCAAAGTATTGAATTTAATTCAAATATAATGAATTAAACTCCAATTTAATCGATTCAACCTTACTTTTAACAATTGAACAATAATTTATATCAATTGAATGAAACAAATCAAACAAATTATATTTTAATCAATAGATGATTGATTTAATTTCAATTTATCAATTGAAGTCCAATTTAATAAGTTAAATCTTGATTTATATAATCAAATCTCAATATATATCTATTGAATCAAATTATTGGGTTTAATTCTAATTTAATCAATTAAAGTTTAAGTAATTAGTTGATCTCTAATGTAATCGGTTGAACCTTATTTTGATCAATTGAATCCTATTTATATCAATTGAATCAAACATATTAATCAAATTGTATTTTAATCAATAAAAGATTACTTTAATTTCAATTTATCAATTGAAACCCAATTTAATAAATTAAATATTAATTTATTCAATCAAATCTCAATATATCAATTTAATCAAATTATTGGATTTGATTCTAATTTAATAAATTGAAGTTCAATTAATCAATTGAACTCCAATTTAATTGGTTCAATCTTTTTTTAATCTATTGAATCCTATTTACATCAATTGAACAAAACAAATCAACTAAATCATATTTTTATCAATAGAAGATTAATTTAATTTCAATTTATTGATTGAAATCCAATTTAATAAGTTGAACCTTAATTCATTCAATCAAATCTCAATATATATCAATTGAATCAATTGAATCAAATTTTTGGGTTTAATTCCAATTTAACAATTGAAGTTCAGTTAATCAATTGAACTCCATTTTAATTAGTTTAACCTTATTTTAACCAATTGAACCATAATTTACATCAATTAAATCAATTAAATCATATTTTAAGCAATATAAGATTAATTTAATTGCAATTTATCGATTGAAATTCAATTTAATAAGTTAAATTTTGATTTATTCAATCCAATCTCAATATATATCAATTGAATCAATTTAATTAAATTATTGGGTTTAATTCTAATTTAATTAATTGAAGTTCAATTAATCAATTGAACTCCAATTTAATCGGTTCAATCTTATTTTAGTTAATTGAGCCCTAATTTACGTCAATTGAATCAAATAAATCATATTTTAAAAAATAAAAAATTAATTTAATTTCAATTTATTGATTGAAACATTTAATAAGTTAAATATTAATTTATTCAATCAAATTTTAATATATATCAATTTAATAAAATTATTGGGTTTGATTCTAATGTAATCGATTGAATTCCAATTTAATCGGTTCAATTTTATTGTAATTTATTGAATCCTATTTATATCAAATGACTCAAATAAATTAATTAAATCATATTTTAATCAATAAAAAATTAATTTAAGTTCAATTTATCGATTGAAATCCAATTTAATAAGTTAAACCTTAATTTATTCAATCAAATCTCAATATATATCGATTAAATCAATGAGAATTTAAGCTCTATTTAATTTATTAAAAACTATCATATCAATTATTTAGTTAAATCTCAGTTTAATTAATTTAAAATTTCATTAATCGACGAACATCTAAATTAATTGAATCAATTTAATAAATACGTACACTTGTAATATAGATTATGATCTCAATATATATCAATTGAATCAAGGCTAAATATGTAAATTAGTCATTAAATTATACTTTATGGAGGGAGTCACCCCTTATTTTTGACTCAATATAATTAAGCCTCTGAACTTAAAATTGGTGCAATTAAACCTCTTAAATATTGTTCAGTTAGCACCATTATTTTGGAACCATTGTGCCAACTCGGTCTAGCAAGGGAGTGACTTGCTCTATAGGATATAATTCAGGAGCTAATTTGTACTAATTTTAAAGTTCGATAGCTTAATTGCACTAAATCAAAGTTGAGAGGGTGACTCGCTCCATAAGATATGGTCCATGGGCTAATTTGCACATTTGACCTTGAATCTATTTAATTTAAAATTCAATTAATTAACTCATCTCTAAATTAATTGAATCAATTCGATCAAATCTCAATATATATCAATTGAATCGATTGTAATTTAATTTATATTTAATTAATTTAAGACTATCATAGCAAAATAATCAATTAAATCTCAATTTAAGAATTTAAAATTCAATTAATCAATAAAACTAAAAATTATGTCAATTTAATCAAATTGATCTTTCTTATTAGCATAAAGTAGAGATTATAAACATACATCAATCTTTCTTAAAATAAAGTGGTATCGTGATTTTGACGCGGCTGTTAGAGACTAAAAAAAAATCTGACTTGGTGAATATTTATCACATTGATCACTTAAAGCTCACTGTTTTGCACCCATATATATATATATATATTCCACGAAGTTTGCACTTTTACACTTCTAACGTTGCTTATTAAGTAGCCATTTAGAATTTTTTAGCAAGAAATTTAGTTCGCTCTTTGGATGAAAATGGGATTTATTGTTTATTCTTCTGAGCAATTTAATTTTGCTTATGAATCAAAAGTTGGATTTCATTGAGATTTAAACTTTGTGAAATATATAAAGATTTTATAAAAAACATCTTTTGCACTTTTGACGCAATTCTAAGAAGAAAATTTGATGTAGTTTTCCAAAATATGGTATCCATAGCTGTAAAGATTTTATAAAGAAAATTAAGTCTCTACAATCTTATACAATTCCTAAGTATTACAGTCTCTATATACAAGGCTTACTTTCCAAACCTTCGTAAGGAACACTTCAAAGTTTACTATTTTGCCATCATGATTCTTGTATAAGGAAACTATTCTCATTTGCAAGTTAGAATGAATTTTAGAGTTTACTTCTCTCTCTAAAGCTCTCTCTCTCTCTTTGTAAATTCAAACATAATTCCTCTTTTAATTCTACAGCTTGTAACCAAATCCCAAAGTCTAAATTCATGTATCTCTAGTTTTTTTATTTTAAAAGCTTATAACTACTAGTGATTAAAATATCATTATTTAAAATAGAAACTTCATTTTTGGAATTTATTTTTAACTTAAAATTATTTGCAATAGAAAGTTTTGTATAAGTATTTTCACGAAATTTTTTTTATATTAAACCAATTTTATTGCAATTTAAATCATTTCATGTATCAAACAATGCAATGATATTGTTGCCCAAACAATCACCAAGAGGGGGGATGAATTGGTGGGAAATTAAAAATTTGCACTCACAAGATAGTAAAAGAAAATGATAAGATGAGACACGAATTTTATAGAGGTTCGGGTGTTAACTAACCATACTCCTCCCCCCAACTTAGATTGGATATTCACTAATCTAATCACTTAAATTACAATTTTTGGAGTTTTAACAAGTTCACTCCCAACTAGGTATTTTAACAAGGTTAACACTCAACCCAAATTTTTCTTATATTTTGTGGCTCACACAACAACCAATTCCTTATAATTTGGCTCACACTATCCAATTACAAGACAACCCAAATGTTTTAAGATTAACACTTGAACCCTTATATAAAAACAATTAATGAAAGGATTTGAGAAAATGAATTGCAATAGCTTTGACACTTGTTAAGTTATTGGTTCTTATTAAATGGCCTTTTGGTAAGGTATTTATACTGATTACCTACCAAATAGCCGTTACAAATGGTGCCATAACTCTTTCTAATGTTCTCTTACAAGTGCATTAAATGCAGTTTGAAGATAGAGGTGTCCCGGTCGGGACTTGTCCGATGATGCCATTGCCAGGAACTTGAGTCTTCTTGGCTTTTAATGAGTCCCGGTCAGAACTACCATTCCCGGTTGGGACTTGAGTCAGTTTGACTAAGGATGTTTTGACTTTCTGATGATGTGGCACATTTTGGTGGTGTCTCCTCTTCAACAGTTATGTCTTTTTTGAATGTCCCACTCGGACCGCAACCATTCCCGGTAGGGAAACAGAGTGTCCCGATCGGGACATCTCATGTCCTGGTCTGCTTTTGCTACTGGAACTTTTAGGTCATCATCCTGCAGAGTTTCCCGATTTGGACACTTGGTTTGCTTGATCTGCTCTACAGTCTCAGTCGGAACATACTTATCCCAGTCTGGAAACCACCGGTCCCGATCAGGACAAACCCTTTCCTGGTCTGCTTTGGCTATTGGAACTTTGAGACAGTTAGAAACAATATTTTTTCGGTCTGGACGTGACACTTCCTGGTCTGGACTTGTGTCCCAGTCGGGAGTTGCTTGTCCCGATCGAGAGTTACATGTCTCTATGAAATTCTTGAGTTGTTCAATGAGGAAACCTTAACCAAATGTGCTGAAACTTTGAATACTATCAAAACAACACTTAACAAAGATGTTAGTAACAATTAATTTGATTGTCAAGATCAAAATAAAGAGCAATCACCCTTTGGTTAACAATCTCCCTCTTTTTGATTTTGATAATCAAACTAGGCAAAAATATCAAACTAATAGTTCCATAATCAAATTAACACATTAAGAAATATGTATTCAAAGTTTCATATCATTTGAAAATGCAAAACATATTAATAAGCAATAGTAAAAAATGTCAACCTTAAAAATTTTAAATTTTTGCTTAGATATTACTTCTCCCCCCTTGTCAATATAAAAAAGAATGAGATATGTAGAAGACAAAGACAATTTTATTAATGAAGTAAAAATAAGGTACATAAACATGGATAAAAGGAAAAAATAAAACACAAATTCTAAACTAATTATCTCATTCTTCATCATTGCCCTCCTCTTCATTTCCACCTTCTTCTTCTTCTTCCTCATCACCTTGCTCCCTCTCAAAAGGTAGGGCTTGTTCAAAGCTATCGGTGCATACATTCAAGTTAAGTTGCCCTTGCATACTTTGAATGTCAAGATGGAGATGTTACATCATATCCTTCAAAGTTGTGAAGGATTGCATTTGAAAGTCATAAAGACTTTTCAAAGTGAGTTGTTGTGGTTAAGGAGGTGGTGATGGAGGTGACATCTCTTATGCACTTGGGTCTTCTCCTCTTATAGACAATCTTGCCCTTTTTCTTGTTGCTTCTTGAGTGGCCTTTTGGGCACCATGTTCCCCAAAGGTATAGAAGAAGGAGTCAATATCCTTGGAAGGTCTTCCAATTGCCTTGCAATTCAAGAGATATTGAATATCCACGAAGCTTTCATATTGAGAGTGAGAGGAAGTGAGAAGCGCACAATTTTCTTGTGTCATTAGTTTGAGATGCCTTGCAAGAAAGGCAATTTGGGCATGAAGTGAAATTGTGCCCTTGGTGGTGGATGCTATGGACTGAAATTTGTCTAAGAGAAGATGGGCCATGTCTGTAGGCCTATTGTGAATCATGGCATAAATGTAGAGAAGGTCTTCATTGGTGACTTTCTCATTGCTTTCACTGCTTGCATTAATGGTGAAGGTGATCATTCGATGGAGGATGAAGTGAGAGAGAGTCTTGATGTGCTTGGCATTGGATCTCTTGTCAAGCCTTATTTCAAGTGAAATCTCTTTCCATGCATCAAGAGGAGAGAGATGCATGGCTTGTGTGTTGATGAGGCGCTCCTTTGTGAATCCAAAGGCATCAGCAAGTTGATGCTTTGTCATCTCTTGTGGTTGGCCAAAGAGACGAAATTGGAGCCCATAATAGCCAAGAGGGTGTTTAACATCTTTGATGACTTGAAGAGTGGAAAGGAACTCAATGGTGAGTTCATTATGACCATTTTCAAAGGGCATGACAAATGTAGTCCATCCCATCTTGTCAAGATTGCCCAAAATTTCATCTTTGACACCCAATTTATCAAGATCTTCAACATTAATAGATCTATTGGAGATGAACTTCATAGATTGTATATTGGCATATCTTTTCTTTTCCTCCTTGGAGAAGGCATTGAAGATGTCTTGAAAGGATGTCAATTGGGTGGAAGATGCCACCCCTTTGCCTTTGGAGGTACCAACCTTTAGTGCTATTGAGAGAGAGAGAGTTTGGAGAGAATATGAAAATTTTGTAGAAGAGTTGGAAGAGAGAAAGAGTATTGATGCAATTATGTGGGAAAGAAGGGAAATAGTGAAGTATTTATAGGGTTTGAAGGGGTATATTACCGTTTGGGAGAAATAAATGGCAGAGAAAACTGATTGGCGGCAGTTACAAAAAAACTACCATCGAGTGAGACCCGATCGGGACATATCGGGAACCCTCTAATGGTCGGAAAAATTTAATTTTTGACCGAGCCTCGAGGGGGCCAAAAGAATTTCCTGAGCATGAACGTTAGAAAAGGTTCAACGGTAAAAAATTTTAAATGTCCCGATTGGGAAGTGGGGCTTCCCTATTGGGAGATGAGAAATTCTAACGGTCAAATTGATGACCAAGAAGTCGCAAGTGGGAGGCGTAATGTCCCGGTGGGACATTATTCCCGAGCGGGAAAACTGTTTCCCAGGCAGGAGTTATGGGGTCTCCATGAATTCTTAGGGAAAAAGGAAATTTACTATCCCTAAAGTTCAGAATTCACATAGAGCAAGTAAATAACATATGAGAACAACAAATAGTATGCAAAAAAACAAGATTTAAAGTTAAATCAAGGTGCTTCCATTAAGCAAACTAAGCTCTCTTTTTACAAAACAAAACCTTTCATCATTTAAAGGCTTGGTAAAAATGTTTGCAAGTTAGTTTTCAGCGTCAATAAAATCTAACACTACATCACCATTTTGAACATGATCCCTTAAGAAATGATGTCTAATGTCAATATGCTTGCTTCTAGAGTGTTGAATGGGATTTTTAGAGAGGTTTATGACACTTGTGTTATCACACTTAATTGGAATGTGGTCACTGTCATGACTATAAGCCTTTAGTTATTGCTTCATCTAAAGAACTTGAGTGCAACAATAACCAGCAGCCATATATTCAGCTTCGGCAGTAGACAAGGCTACCGAAACTTGTTTCTTGCTATGCCAAGAAACCAAACACTCTCCAATAAAGTGACACGTCCTAGATGTGTTTTTTCTATCCAATAGACTGCCAATATAGTCGGCATTTGAGAAACCGATTATATGAAATGAAGAATTTCTACGATACCATAGTCCTAAATGCACAGTGCCATGAAGATATTTTAAAATTCTTTTTACGGCGTAGTCGGCATCTGAGAAACCGATTATATGAAATGAAGAATTTCTAGGATACCATAGTCCTAAATGCATAGTGCCATGAAGATATTTTAAAATTCTTTTTACTGCATTCAAGTGTGAATCTTTAGGACATGATTGAAATCTTGCACATAAACATACACTATACATAATGTCGGGTCTAGAGGCGGTTAAATAAAGAAGTGAGCCGATAATATCTCTATAAAGCTTTTCATCAATTGCTTTACCCTTATCGTCTTTATCCAATTTTGTTGATGTACTCATTGGAGTCTAGGCATTCTTACATCCATCCATTCCAAATTTTTTGATCAATTCCTTTGTGTACTTGGATTGATTGATGAAGATGCCATCTTTCCCTTGCTTGATTTGGAGTCCAAGGAAAAATTTGAGCTCTCCCATCATGCTCATTTCAAATTCTCTAGTCATACACTTAGCAAATTCTTGGCAAAGACTCTTATTAGTAGATCTAAAGATGATATCATCAACATAAATTTGAATAATGAGAGTGTCATGCTTATGCTTTTTGATAAAAAGAGTTGTGTCAACATATCCTTTTGAAAAACTTTTTTTTAATAGAAAAGCACTTAGTCTTTTATACCATGCTCTAAGGGCTTGCTTTAATCCTTATAAAGCCTTAGTTAATTTATAGACATGATTTGGAAAAGTATGATTTTCAAAACCAGGAGGTTGTTTAACATATACTTCTTCTGATATAAAACCATTTAAAAATGCACTTTTTACATCCATCTAAAAAAGCTTAAAGTTCATGTGACATGCATTTGCTAACTAAAAGCGTATGGCTTCTAATCTTACAATAGGGGCAAATGTTTCACCATAATCAATGCCTTCCTCTTGGTTGTATCCTTTGGCAACCAATCTAGCTTTGTTTCTTATGATGTTACCATCCTCATCCAATTTGTTCCTATAGATCCACTTGCTACCAATGATTGGGTAGTCACTAGGTCTTAGAACCAAGGCCCAAACTTCATTTCTCTCAAATTGATTGAGTTCCTCTTGCATAGCAATCACCCAACTTTCATCATCCAAAGCCTCATTAATTGACTTTGGCTTAATTTGAGATACACAAGCAAGATTAGAATCAAGAATTTTTGAACGAGTACTTACACCTTTTGAGGGATCACTAATGATTTGTTCCTTTGGGTGGTTTCTTACATATCTCCATTCCCTTGGTAGCTCATTTGTCTCTTGCTCTTGAGCTTGGGATTGTTCCTCTACTTATAATTGCTCCTCATCAAGGTTATGCTTATTTGGGGGTATTTCTTCTTCTCCTTGATCAAGATTGAGTTTTTCCATAGAGCCTACAACATCATTCAGAGAAATACCTTTCCTAAGATCAAGTGTATAGGACTCATCGAAATTAACATGCATAGACTTTTCAACAACTAAAGTTCTCTTATTAAATAGTCTATAGGCTTTGCTAAAGGTGGAATAACCAAGAAATATGCCTTCATCTAACTTTGAGGCAAATTTTCCAAGATTGTCCTTCGTATTTAATATGAAAAATTTGCAACCAAATACTCTAAGATATTAAATTTTGAGTTTTCTTCCATTCCAAAGCTCATAAGAGGTTTTATTCAAAATTGGTCTTCTAAAACACGGTTTACAATATAGCATGTCGTATTAGTGGCTTCCACACAAAAATAAGTTGGTAGGCCATATTCATTAAGCATTGTTCTAGCCTATTTTTCCTCTCAACTACTCCATTTTGTTGAGGAGTTCTTACTGTTGACAAAATCATGAGAAATACCATTTTCCAAACAATAATTTTCAAAAATTTCATTTTCAAATTCCTTGCCATGATCACTTCCAATTTTAGAGATGCAATATCCCTTCTCATTTTGAACTCTTTTGGCAAAGTACTTGAAGTTTTCAAAAGTTACTTTTATGAACTAAGAAAATTACCCAAGTAAATCTAGAATAATCATCAACAATAACAAATGCATAGTGTTTTCCACCCAACGTTGCAACTCTACTAGGTCCAAATAAATCTAAATGCAATAGTTGAAGAGGTCTTGATTTGCTTACATAATTTTTGATTTTGAAGGAGATTTGTGTTGCTTGCCTCTTTGACATGGCTCACAAGTTTTGTCCTTCAAATATTTGAATTTTAGTAGTCCATCTACTAGTTCATCTTTGCTAAAACTTTGAATTAAATCCATGCTTGCGTGTCCAAGTCTTTTATGCCATAGCCAAGATTCTTCCCTAGTAGACACAAGACAGCTAGAGGAAACATTAGATAACTTGTGTAAGTCAATTATGTAAGTGTTGCCATCTATTTCTCCTTTGAATATTTCTTGACCATATAAAGAGATCACTAAACATTCATTAGAGCTAAAGGTGACTTTGTTTCCCTTGGTACATAATTGACTCACACTTAATAAATTGTGCTTTAGACCATCAACAAACATTACATCATCAATAATTGAAATATCATTCAATCCTATAGAATCAATGCCAATTACCTTACCTGTAGCATTGTTCCTAAAGGTAACCTTACCTCTACAATATGTTTGAGACTAGTGAAGAGGCTTTTATTTCCGGTCATGTGCCTTGAGCATCCACTATCGAAGAGCCAAACATTTTCATTGCTTGCAGATTTAAGGCATACCTATGAAACATAAATTCAAGTTTGTCTTTTAGGTACCCAAACAACCTTGGGTCCTTGGAGGTTAGTCTTTGAGGAATCCCAATGGGATTTTCTTATGCAACAATGAATGTTAAATGCCCAAACTCCATGCAATATTGGCATTGCTTCTTTTTAAAGATATCTTGCCTTTGACATGAGGTTTTGGCCCCATAACTTTCTTATTAGGAATATATAAAGAGGTGCAATAACAAACACAATCATGACTAGTGGGTGTTTTTTTAAGTGCATGCCTCTCATACAAGAATGCATGGTTGGCCTTTTAAGGTTTCCCTCTTGAGCCATGTGAGCCTTTACTACTCCCTTTTTGAGTAGTAGCTTTGGTTTGTGATTTACTTTTGGCCTTAGAGGCCCTTACCTCATTTGAGGAGGTTTATGGTGTTGAAGCTTTTACAAAGATAGTTCTAAATGAAGATGATGCTCCATTAAAGCCTAAGTTATATCTCACTAGGGGAGGTCTTTGTGATATAATGAGAGTATCCAAACTTTCTTTCCCTTTGTGAAATTTAGAAATAGAAAGTCTTAGTTCCTCAACTTCATTTTTCAAGATGTTATTTTCTTTAATTAAAGAGGTAGTTAAGGATCTTAAAGAAAGTTCATCTAATGACCTCTTGAGAGAAGCATTAGAGATTTTTAGTTCTTCCACAACTTTTTGAAGGTTAAATAAGTCATCCTTAAGCTTGGAGCTATTTTTTTTATGAAATTCAGTTTTTTCTTTTATATCTTTCTAATTCTAGGCTCATGACCTTAATAAGATCATTATCATCCTCAATATCATTTAAGGTAGAAGAAGAAATGGATGTTACCGCATTGGAGTTGTCCTCCAAGGCCATGAAGCACAAGTTGGCTACATCTTCTTGGCTCTCCTTATCATCACTTGATGTAGGATCATCCCATATAGCTTTGTGGGCCTTGTCCCCTCTATTCTTGTGAGACTTGCCCTTATACTTCTTGAGCCTAGGACATTCAGATTTAATGTGGCCTTTCTTTCCACATTCATAGTGAAGGGTTTTGATCATGTATCACATACATATAATGCAGCGGAAAATAAAAATTTTCAAAACCCGAATCAAAGGATTTTCATGTGCCAATTAAAACTAATTTAATCAAAGAAAATTCAGAATTTATACCTTTATAATTTC
>CATIWF010169966.1:0-49550 GCA_949630135.1 Balakata baccata
TCTTCTTTAAGCATTAGACACGATGAAGTTAAAATATTGCTTAAAGGTTTATACGAAAATTCGGGCACAAGTTTCGCCAAAGTAGAGATGAAGTCAAGGATCTCGGATCTGTCCTTTAATATGACCATGAGGATGATTTAAGGGAAACGATATTTTGGTGAGCAAGTGGAAAATATGGAGGAAGCTAAGCGCTTTCGTGGTGTAGTGAGGGAGCTTTTCGAAATAAGTGGAGCATCAGATCCAGGAAATTTTCTTCCGTTCCTCCGATGGATTGATTACAAGGGCGTAGAGAAAAGGATGCTGAGTGTGAAGAGAAAGGCCGATGAATTATGCCAAGGTTTGATAGATGAGCATCGGAAAAACAGGAATTCTTGCCCATCAGGACAAGCCACCAAGACTGTGATTGATAACATGATATCTTTGCAAGAATCTGAACCTGAAACTTACACTGATGATATCATCAAAGGCCTGATACTGGTATTTTTTTTTTCCTTCTACAGCAGCTTAGTTTTAATTAGGAAGCTAGTTCAATCTATAATTTCACTTGTAGACAATGGTAGCTGCAGGCATAGATACAACATCAGTAACACTAGAGTGGGGTATGGCACTTTTGTTGAACCATCCTGAGTTGCTATAGAAGGCCAGAACCGGGCCGGACAAAATTGTTGGTACAGATAGATTGGTGGAAGAGTCTGATTGTTCGAGAATGCCATATATACAAAGCATCGTTGATGAGGCACAAAGACTTTATCCAGCAGCGCCGCTTCTGGTGCCACATGAAGCTTCTGAAGACTGTACCATTGGTGGCTATGATGTACCGCGAGGCACAATGCTGATGGTCAATGCTTGGGCTGTTCATAGGGATCTAACAGCTTGGGATGATGATCCAAACCATTTCGGACCAGAGAGATTTGAAGGTTCAGATGCTGCAACATATAAATTGATTCCATTTGGGGTGGGCAGGAGGGCTTGCCCTGGAGCTGGACTTGCAAATAGAGTGCTGGCCTTGGCCGTGGCTGCATTAATTCAATGTTTTGATTGGAAGAGACTTGGTGAAGAGCAAATTGATATGTCTGAAGGGACAGGACTCACCATGCCTAAAGCTCTGCCATTGGAAGCCATGTGTAAAGCACGTGAGTCTATGGTTAGTGTCCTCGATGAGCTATAATTAGTGTTTGATTAGTTGCCTTTTGTCGTTGTGCTAAGTAATTCTTGTCTGTCTATTTTTTTTTTTTTTCACTTGATTATGTTGAGTGATCTTAGTTTATGGGTGTCCACAATTAAAATGACTGAAGATTGTGTTATTAATTATAATCCACTCATTGTGCCTTAACCACTGTTATTTCTTGGGATTTGGACAAATAGAATGGTAATTTAAAGTTTTACCTCAATTAAGTATCATATACAAAAAGATGGGATGAACATGAATTTTTTCTACCAATACTTCAATTTTTTCCCTAAATTTTCTTCTTCGTTTCTCTATTTCTGTCTATTTCTTTTTCTTTTTTCCTTCTCCATACACCAATACCAATTCTATCAGTTAAACGACTCCGATTATCACGAAATTTAAATCATAACTAGTTTTTCACCTTTTCATCACTCTAATGACATTAGTTTTTCCAAAATTAGACCAAATTTACAATATCGACGAGGAGAAAATTGTGCGTTAGAGTTGTCCTCACTTTTCTTCTATTTTCCAACTTGCTTTTTCAAATATAACATCAGAAATAGACTCAGAAGGTCGAAAAACCTTGGACTAGATAGTTTAAGCTCTCAGAACTATTGTTCGAGGGCTGATCGGAAAATAAAAAATCATGCGTCAAGGCTACTCTCTTCGATTCTCCCATTTTTCGGCTTCCTTTCTCATATCTAACATTAGAAATGGATTTAAAGGGTTGAAAAATCTTCAACTAGACAGTTTGAGCTCCGGAAACCACTGTTTGAAGGTTGATCGGAAACAATTCTTCCACTCGATGTACATATAACCTACATATAGCTAATATATAATGAACATATAATGTGTTGATATATATAATCCATATATAGACAACATATAGCATACATATAAAACAATTGTCTTATTATTATTATTATTATTATTATAAAATTAAAAGAAATTTCAATGTGAATTATATGATACTTGTATAAAATCATCATATCTATACTTTAACACAACTCAAGATGTGAAAGGTATATATATAAACTCCCAATTATCACTATTTAATTAAGTAGAGCAATTAAAAATTTTTTATTATGTCTCATTTTAAGGGGAAAAAAAAACACATGTTATCGCACTACCCATAATGATTGGCTTGATTTTGTGACCATCATAAATCCTTAATGAAATTATGTCTCTTCTTCCTTTTTTACTTTGAGATCTCTATTCCTGTTTTTGCTCATTCTTCAGATTTTATTTCCACCTTTCTATTTGTTTTCTCTTCCTCCACGACAAATGGACTTCCCTCTGTCGCTTCACCCATTACAGCTGGACTCCGGTGCCACAGACTCCATCGCATCTTCTCCTCATTCGGATCATTATGGGTCCCATTACACTCGCGTTCGGTTCATGTGCAACTTCGGTGGTAAGATTCTTTCCGTTCGCACGACAATTAGCTCTGTCATGGTGGAGATACTCACATCGTCGCTGTCCATCGCTCCAGCACTTAATCTGCTTTCATCACTAAATTATCCAAACTCTCTGGTTTGTGTAATTTCTGCAAATGAAGCTATCAATTGGGTTTGATTAATTGAACAAAGGGAAAGCCACAAGAAAAAATGGGGGATTTAAGTAAAAACGAAAGTTAAATATGTAAAAGCCAAAAACACGGTTTATATCCATGAAAAGATATGGGGCTATAAACGAAAAAATTCTTACAAATGATGAATTCTATGTCATTTCCTCTTATTTCTTTCTGATTTGTTTTTAACTTTATTTTCGAAGATTTTTTCAAAAAAAAAAAAACTTTATTTTCGAAGATGCAACCAATTAAATTTCTTTTTTTTTTTCTTTGCTTGCTTTTTCGCTTAGAAAATATTTTTTCCGAAATTACATATGTATTCAGTTTATATATTAACTGGCCAATGCTAATATTTCTACCCTTACCGGGTTGAATGCATAGAAAATGTTTCAAGTGTTTTATTTTATTTTTCAAACACATAATACATTTAAAATTTCAATTTTGAAAGGAAGACTTAATTAGTTTAATTAGTTATACATTAATTTAATCACATTTTGATATATGATATAATTTTTTTTTCAACGGAACTCGAGCCAGTGGCGAATGATTGAACTTCTTAATGCCATTAAAACTAAACGTCCTAGGCATGGACCTAAAACAACAATACTAATTAATTGACTCGCTCATAACCGTGATTGAACATGCAATGGATTTTCATTTGAAGCTGAAGATACATGTGCACGAAGCTGATTGTCAATCTCAAACTTAGACATCTAATAAGCTAATCCATGCCTCACATATATAAAAAAAAAAATTTGGTTAAAAAAAAAAGGGGCTAGTCCATGCCTCTATTGTTAGGAGAAGCAACAATAAAAAGAAATTGTTAATTCAATATTCAAATAGAAAGACAAGAGAAATGAAGAACAAATATAAGACCTGTGTTTCACATAGTATCTTTAAGACAAATTCGCCTCATATCACCGGTGTTTAGGATAACTGACGTCTGTCTCCCAAAATACAACAAATTTTAAATAGTTGTTGAACACATAAAACCTACTTACAGTGAATTAAGTATTTGTCACATTCTCTATCACTTGATAAGAATAAAAAAAGGGAAGAAAAATGATTTATTGTACTCTTGTTTTGGGTCTAGGATGTATTTCTTGGAGTCTGTTTTTTTTATTTTCAGCTTTTTGCGCTCGTTGTACTTATTTTTCTGTTCTTCTTTGTGGTAGTTCATTGGCTTGAAGCAAAGTCTCTATCTTGCTCTTGCGGTATACTTAGTTCTAGGGAGGTTTTTTCATCACCTTAGTTTTTTACTAAGGTGGTTTTTCCCCTCACACCAATAAAATAAAATAATATTAATTATAAAAAAAATAATAACATTAATTGAAATAATGTTCAGATAAATTGTTGATTTCATGCGATGAATTATAAACTGAAGCAGAATCTGAATAAAGCATATCTTGTTCATGTTCCCAAGGAACAAATAAGCTTGAATAGTAACATTGGAATAATGTTCAAATAAATTGTTGATTTCAAAAAAAAAAAAACCGAAACTTATTATGGAATCAAATCCATATTCTGAATATTCTTCATGGCTACAATTTTTTTTCCTAGTATTTTAAAGATGCCATATGCCTATCTCAAGATATGATGGCATTCTAGAACAAGGATTTAAGGCTTTATGGAAGATTGTTAATGGAAGTTTCTGGTTAATTAATATGTAAATGGTCAAATTTTCAACTTTATTTATGAATTCATATTAATGCAAATGATTGTGAATCCATGTTAAATTTTTATGCTACTATTAATCTTACATTAATTACTTATAGAATTTTTTTTTTCACCTACATCAAATTCTCATGTACTCAATCTACATAAATAGTAACGTCCTTACACATTAACGACCAAAATGTGTATTATTGTTGGTTTTAATACAAATTCCACATATTTAATATATTAAATGTAATAATAACTTGTAATTGTGAAAATTTTAACTCGAAAACGGATTATCGAATTTATTTAATATTTTAAACCCAATAATTCTTCAAGACCCGTTTAAAAAAAAAAAAAAAAAGAAACTTATTCTCTATCTTTACGCCAGATTTTAAAAGGTGCCAAATAATAACAGTTGTATCAAATATCAATTCTGAATATACTTCTTCCATTCACAAGCTAGCGTTTGAGGAGACAAATGGTTACAGAATCTATTTAATATAATTATTATTGTATATAAACTGAAAACACTTGTGGTTTAAAAAAAAATTAACAGGTAAAAGAATCATTCTAAATCATCTCTCCTTCGTATCTATAATATATCAGGTGCAAATGTGATTTTCTTTCTTCAACGGAAAAAAATACAGTAATAGTTAAAACTCTATTTTCGTTCATAAATCAATTTTTTCTACCGAGTTAGAAAAAGGAATAATATTATTTTTAATCAGTACCATATATTTAAGATTGACAAAATATTTATTCAATAATTTTAAGATAACTATATAATTAAAATTTAAACTAGAGATTTATTTAAAAAAATTTTAAATAAATTTAATTTATTATATTATCGATAGACGAAATTGGAAAATTTTGTCTTAATTTATCGATATGATATTCCTTCCCATTAACATGTGTGCTGTCAGTTTTTTATTAAAATTTTATCCAGTAAATTACTACGAGCACTAAAAAAAAGTGTGCTAGCAGTCATTGACGATTTTATAATAATTAAATGAAATTGTCGCCCTTTTTATGCATAAAAGATGGCGGACTCACCGAATATTCTGGATCTAAAATATAAAATAATAACTAATGATTATTATAACCATGCGATAGCACATGACGGCATGACGCCAATGGCTAAAAATTATTATATTAAATGTTCATGTTATAACTGATTATTATAGCTTCTAGACTTTAAAGCGTCGCTCTTTTTTGTGCTGATTGTTCATTAGACATTAATTATTTTCCATATTATTTTAATTTTATTATGTCAATAAAATATTAATAATAATCAGCATAGTAGAGAGCCACATACACTTAGAAAGGGCAGAGTTTAACTTTGTAAAATGTAGGTAAATTTATATTATTTTTTAAAATTTATTTTTATACTTTAAATTTGAATTTCTAGTTATTTATTCTGCTTTTCTATCTATTTGCACTGTTTAACTTGGGGAGTCTAGCTCGGTCACCGAATCATCATTCAAACAATTTATATATATATATATATATATATATATATATATTTTGCTAAAACTATCTTGAGAAAAAGAAAAGAAAATATTTAGCCCTCAAAATTCATTCATATGGCGTACTTTGAAGATCAAAATCATCCTCCATATACTAATTGACAAAAAAAAAAAATAAAAGTTATTTATTTAAGAATACTAACGTTAATTATTTTGCGATTTTAAATCAAGTCAATAATATTAAAGACATACTAAATAATTTTCAGATAACATTTTATAATCAATTTAATCCCTAATTAAAAATAAATTAGATATATATATATATATAGGAATTTTTCATGAACTTATATGTTTCAACTCTTATGAAATTCATTAATAGTTTCCATAGGAAGTGAAATGTCAGTTGTTTACTGCCCTATATATATATACCACCTTGGATCAAGTTCTAATAAACTGAATCGAACTGCACGATTTTCATAAATTTATCCAAGTATAGAATCAATATTACTAAATAAAAATTCGGAGAGGAAAGATATGGAAGGAGGATAGATTTAAGTCATGAACAATATATGAAAACAAAAAAAAAAAAGAAATACAAATCTTAAGCTAAGCAAATTTTACATAAATTATGTTATTATTCGAAATTAAATAATACATTCAATATGTTGGTCTTTCACCTTGATGAAGAGCCTTGCTACGAATAAAAATAAAAATGAAAGAAATTGAAAGCCTTTTCAACACAACACACACACACAATATCAATTTTACCAGATTAGATTGTCATAACCGTGACTGACCGGGCAACGGATTTCCATTTGAAGTTGAGGAAACATGTGCAAGAAACAGATTGTCAATCTCAAACTTAGACATGTCTTCCTCTGATAAGCTAATCCATACCTCTATACCCCGCCCTTCTCTAGTGTCAACGAAGAAAACAATGTTCTTGCCAACATGAGGAGGTATTCCTACCCACAAAGGCTTTCCCCATCCAAAATCAGATTCGTATGTTGGAAGACCACACAAGCCACTGAAAGTAAAAGAAACCACCTCTTTGTCATAACTCTCAACTAACTTTTCAAGGATTTTCGACTGCTCGTTGCTATCTTGAAGTTCCTTTACAGTGTCTGCGTTTGTATTTTTTATGGAATCATTCATCCTCTTCACAATTCCATATGTGTCATCATCTTCAGTTGTCATATCAGCCTCTGCTGTTGCGAACCAAATCAGATTCCCAAATGACGGCTTTTGCTGTGTTATTACCATTCTTGACCGCAAGTTTACCCCATGAATCACCTTATACACCTTACTCTTAGCTTCCTTAGCCTGAGTGGTAGCCATGAACCGGCTCCATATAAAAGCTGATAAAGCCTCCACACGTGATGGCCTTTCTCCGTTGATAGTATATTTAACTTGAAGAGCTTCAATGGTAGAAGCATCGAACACAAACAGCTTTGTGATGATCCTTTCCTTGGGATTGTATGTCGTTGGCGACTCAAAGCCAAGCATATTATGGGATGGAAAGAGGGTGGAACCAATATAAGAATTACTAATATTGGTGTTCCCTCTAGCCATGTCAGCCCAGCTATTTCTAAATAAAAACAGCGAAAGACCGTCGCCAACCTTATGCGACATGCCAAATGAAATGACTATACCACCACAGCTAAAGAAAGTGATCTGGCAACAAGCTGCTAAATCACCAGCATCCTCAGGTTTAATGGGAATGAAGTAGTTGTTGTTAGAAGGATTTCGATCTCGAAGTACAACAGAAAGCTCACAGTTAGCATTGGCTTCCACAAAGATAAAACCTTCGTCGTTGCAGTCAATGTAGGAGTTGTTCTTAATACGTCCAGCAAGAGGGTAGAAAATGGTCAATACTTGTGATAAGGATTTCTTTAACAAGTTGCATGTTTCTAGGTTGTTAATGTTGGATTTTTTAGGATAAAATTCAACAGCATAATTAAAAAATGGGACTTGGATTTGATCAATAAAGGAAAGATTGTAATGAAGAAGATGGTCAGGGGTAGGGGATGATGGCTTGATTAGTTGTTTGGAAACAATCTCTACTTCAATCTTCATTTTCTTGTTATAACAATCTATAAACAAGAAAACCGTTGAAGATTATTGGCAAGCTATAGCTATATTGATTATTGGGATGACTATATGCTTATATAGAGGCCTAAATAACATATGATGTCATATGATTTGCTGTTATGGTGCTATATCGAGTTATTATTTATGGCATATGTTAGGGGATGAATTGTTATGGAGACTACTCTTGTTGTGTAGTAATTAACTAAAAAAAGAAACAAGTCAAAGGCATTGGCTTAAATTTAAGGCAAAATTCATGTGACTCACAACTTCCATACTAATAAGTTATTTATCACACCCTTTCATGATCATGTCAAGCGACGACCTTGAAGGACAACGTAACATGGATAGTGGCCTTAATTTTTTTTTTTCTTTAACGTGAATAAATTTATTTCTATTTTTTTAATATTGATAAATTTATATATAAATTCAACGCAATAATAAAATATTATTTAAGAAAAAAATATATTTCTTAAACGCATACAACCCTGTAACTTGCAAATATAATAAAAACGAATTTAAAGACTCATTCTAAACAAATAGAATAATAATAGTAAATCACATAACGGAAATTGTTAGTCTCCTGCTCTCTTTCGGTGATGAGAAATTCTTAGATAGACTAGTTCTACCACGTCATTCGTATACCAACTTAATCACATAATAACTTGTATGCATATTGTCTATTAATGAGAATAAAACAATTAAATGCATGTCATTGTATAACTGGATTGGTCTAGTAAATCCAATATACATAAAAATTTTTCGTAATATTTGTCAGTAAGGTGAAAAGTATTATTATATGGCAGGGATGACAATTTAAGCTAGGTCCGTAGGTCTCATCCTGTACGACTAGAATGGAGTGAATTTTTTGACCTTTGACCGGAATCGGAACGGATTATGAAGAAATCTGAAATGACATTTAACAAGATGGTATTTATTTTTCCCGTCATATATATATATACACGGGGTTACAACTTGTAGAGTGAATTTCATTAATAGTATCTTAATTATGTAAATTATAACAATTCAATTTTTCAATGATTATTTTAGTTATAAAATAAAAGTTAAGATAATTTTATATTACAAATAATTTTTGAGATACTGAATTGTTACAATTTATATAATTGCGGTACTATCGGTGAAATTCACCCCAAATTGTATGAATCATCTTAGAATAATGTTGAAGTGCTTGATGACTACAATTTAGTGGTATATATGATTGCAACAATATAGAAATACAACTACTTTTTATCTTTTTGAATTATTTTAACTTTAAGAATGACATAGATATTAGTTTAAATTTTTAGATACAGTGATTATAATAGTTTGATTTTTTTTATAGTGGATATTCATTTTGCTAGTTGTTTATGGAAATATTAATTTAAGTACGAATTATGGAACATTAAAAAATTAAAATATTGAATTTTTTATAATTTTTTTCTCTTATTTTGTATTTATTTTAATGTGAATGATATTAATAATTTAAATAGATATATTAAATATAATTAAATTAAAAAAATATAATAAGGATATCCGACTCGGCTTGAATGGAAATAAAAATTAATATTATTTTCATATAAGGATATGGGGTGGATACGAGAATACAAATTTATAAATAGAAACAGAAATAGAGAGTAAAATTCAACTTCAATCCCGTTGCCACTTTTATCACATTACGTCACGTACGAATTTTATTTATTTATTTGTCTTACGTTTATAGTGCTCAAAAGTCAAAAGTAAAGCTTTAATAATCCATTTATTAGATTCAACTATCACTTTCTAACATATTCCGTTTAAATTTAATAAAAAAAATTATTATTATTATAAATTTTTGTCGACACATTTTTGTAAATTGTTCATTCAATTTTATGATCAAAATTTTAAAAAATAATTAATTAAAATTAAATTAATTGGTATGTCTACTCCATATAAAATAGTTATAATAAAAAAAAGAGGCATGAGATTAATATTTAGACCGTAAATAATGTATCAATAAAAATTAAAAAATAAGAAAATATTTTTAAAGACGTAAGTAGATACAAGTTGATGATAAACTAAAAATTGAAAATCAATTGGAAATTACTCTTTCCCTTCCATTCTATCTGTTTTACGAAAATTAATAATATCATTTAATATACATAATTATAGGTATAAAATAACTATATTATCTTATTTTTTAGAAAAATTTAAGGGCGAAGAAAAAAAGGAAGTGAGGATATTGTCTCTTCTATACCCCATTTCCCATCTTCCATCACACATTCAATGCCTTTTCATTTATTTTCTTTTTTTTTTTGGAGGTATATTTCATTTCATTTCTATGTTTTTATCAATTTTTCAATTAGTATATGTATGCTATTAAGTCAAACAATTCTCCAAGTTTGAATTAAGATAATGTTGAGATATTTCAAATTGTCTGGTTATAAGATTTGAGTGTTGGCTTTTCGACGTGGATAAATCTATACCTTGGGTTCCGCATAAAGAGTTTGTCGCATTGAGACCTTTAAACAAAGATTAGGATCAGTTTCATTTCTTCACACTAGACGACATAGTATTTTTATGGTTGACTCTATGAAATAAGGGATTTGAAAGTCTAATAATTTTATTGTTTGATTATAGTAATTGACACTTTTCAAAAGCAGTGATGTTTATTTGTAAATCCATATTGTTTGCCTTTCTGTTTGCTTTGGTAAGAGATTTGTTCATATCTTATTTTTTTTATGTATTTATTCATTTTGGGATTTTTTCATTACCTCAAATTCTCTGGTGGTTTTTTCTATTTTTTAATAAAATATTTGCTTATATATATATATATATATATATATATAAAGATTTAAGTGCTTATATAATAGTTTGGTATTCTTTATTTTTTGAGCAAGTTTTTGAAATAAGTTGGTTCTAATTTTTATTTATTCAATATACTATCGAAGCTGATAGTCTTGGAATATTGGGCCATCTGTAGATAGGGCTATAATTGAACTGAGCTAAGCTAAATACTGAAGAGTTTAGACTTAGTTCGTTTAAAACTATTACAGGCTCAAACTTGATTCGAATTTTAATATTTAAACTCGAATTCGGCTCATTTCAAAATTAGTAAGCTTGCAAATGGCTCAAACTCAGCTCGTAAATAGCTTGTTTATTATGCTTAACTCGAGTTTGGCTCGTTAACTACTAATGACAAAAGTTCAAGTCTGATTTGTTAACTAATAATGATAAAAACTCGAGCTTGAGTTTGAAATATAACACAAACGAATCTTAAATGAATATGTTTGTGAGCATAAACGAGTCTTAAATGAACACGTTCGTGAGCTTTTAAATGAATACATTTTCAAGTTTTTATCGTGAGCCAGCTCGTAAACACATTCGCGAACTCTTAAATGAACATGTTCGTGAGCTAACGAACCGAACAACATTAAACTCGAGTTTGATAAGGCTTTCAAGCTCGAATTTGAGCTCAAGCTCTGCTCGTTAAAATTAACAAACGATTTCAAAGGAGTTTTTTTTTAATTGAAAACTAGCGGCTTGGTTCATTTACAGCCCTACTTATAAATGTATAGTCTTGTAAATTTTATACTTTGAATTTTCTGTATATATTCGGTCCTGGGGAGTTTGTTTAGATCACACATTAGCTGATTATAAGATAGAAGTGTACCTTATAAGAGTTTAGGCATTTTCTAACTCTCTTGAGCTAACTAGGAATGAATTAGATCCAAAACCTTAAACTAACATTTGAGATGACTTAGTCTAAAGATTCATTTATTTAGTAATCAATTCTTTTAAGAATTGGATCAAAGATTTGTGTTTCTAAATTTGGTTTCCGTTTTATTTTGTTGCAATAATATTTATAATTTAATGCATTCCATGTTCCGATCTAATGCAGAAACCAAACAATAGATATTTAGTTCAAACTCAGTCTGAATAAAATAAACTTTATTGGCATGAGATATATATCGTCTCTGGTAATTGTTTCGTTTTATTATTTTGGTCCATTTAGCATTTTATATTGAATTTTTCATACATCCTGCTATTTATTAATTTCGTTAAAGGTTGCATCTGACCTCTATGATCAATTACCACGACCACGATGAAATCTACCACTCCCGCCACGTCCTCTTGACTTGTGCTGCTGAGAATTTGGTTCTTCTTCAATAAAAGAGGTTCTGCCACCACTGCCTCTTCCATGATTTCCATGATTCCAACCTCGACCACGTCTACCAGCAAATAGCCACCGCAGATCTTGTTTTCATTAAATTCAGTTTTGCCTGCAATACTTCAGCAACATGTTCTTATCTTTTCTTTAATCTTTATTTATAGGCTTGCGGTTAATCTAAGAGTTGATATACTGTCATTGATTCCAAATCCTTCAACTCTTTGATGGCAGTTACAACAAAATTAAATTTTGAAGTCAACGAACAAAAAATTTTTTCAGTCACACAAACATCTTCCATTTTCTCTTTATATCTTTTTAATTGATTAACAATTGCCAAAGCTATATTGAAGTATTCTTCAATAGATTCACAGTCCTTCATCTTGAGATTTTCATACTCACCTCTCAATGTTTGTAGATGCACTTTAATTACTTTGTCTTTCCCTTTAAAGGAATTTTGGAGAATCTCCTTTGCACTTGCTGCATTAGAAACTTTTTCAAACAACTCTCATCCAAGCACATATGAATAAGAGTAAGTGCTTGGTGATCCTTCTTTTTAGCCTTCTGCAAAGCAGCTCTTTGTGCAGCCATCATTGCTGCCTCATTCTCCGGCAGGTCACATCCCTTCTCTACAATTTTCCACACATCTTGTGCTTTTCATTCTAATGCACCAGTTGTCATTAGTTCTCTTTGGTTAGTTTTGGAAATTGGAAGGGAAACATCTCATTCATCATGATTCAAATTGAAGGGCTCTGATACCATAATGTTGGGAGGAAGACAAAAAAACAGAGGAGAAAACTCTTATATTGATATTGCTTCAAATTCCAAAGTTATAATTTAAAATACAAAAAAGTGACTCTTAGATATTTACCATATAATTAATATGAATAAGAACCATGGACAGGGATATGGCCATGGGATACGAAATGGCATGATACATAGACACGGTAAATTTTAAAAAATTAGGATACGAATACAGCATGAATACTGCAAAAAAAAATTCAAAAAATTCAAAAATTAGGACACCAACTTAAATGTATGAAATATGTTAGGATTTTGAGTATATTTTTGAAAAAAAATTAAAGAAAATTATATTTGGTATAATTTCCTCAAGATAAAATGAGTGGCTAACTTGCTTTCAAAAACCACCCATTGAAGTTGAATGACAATTAACATGGCTTGAAACCCATAGGCCAAATCATTTACAACTATCCTAAATTTCCACCAACTGTCCCTTTCTTAATTAGTGAAAAGTACACAACTTATTCTTTTTAGTATAAAATAGATTTTTTTACACTCTATTTTAAATTTCTGACTTCTCTACGAATTTATTATATAAAATCACTTTTTTACGCCTTATATTTTGAATGACTTTTCTTCTACTCTATATTTCTTTCTTTTTTTACCCGTATTTAGAGCCTTTTTTTTTTAGGTTTAGATTATACTCTCTATTATCTTTCCTAAATTTTTCTATTTGAAACAAAATCTTACTTTCTTAATTATTTCCTAGATTTTTCACTAATTAAGCATGGAAGAACTGAAAATCTGTGCTATATGGTAATTATATATGTAGTATATCTTTTACATATATTCATTATTATTAAATGCATGAAATAAATGTATAACAAGCATATGATATTTATATATGCAATATATATTTTACATATTTTTGTATTACTTGTAATTATTAAATGCATATAAAAATATATGATAAATATATACTTGATATATGTTTTATGTATTTATATTACTCAAATTATTGAATGTGCATAAAAATAAATGATAATTTTACACTTTTTTACTTTAAATGACAGTTTTATTGTAATTAAAACTCTATCTAATTAGATCCTCTTTCACCATCACTTTTGATGGGTTGGGAAATGAATTGAAATTTAAAAAAAATACCTTAAATTAATATTTTTATTTTTTTGTTAAGATTCTCTCATATATGTTACATATAAAATTCATATACTTATTACATATAAAATCCACATATATATTTCTATACACTTGTTGCATATATTTCACATACATATTTTATTTTTTTATATACATTTTTTTAAACTAATTGTTAAGTTCAAGTTAAGATTTTTTACACAGATGTTACATATAAAATTTATATACTTATTACATATAAAATCCGCATATGCATTTCTACATACTTGTTGAATATATTTTACCTATACATTTTATTTTACTTTTTTTATTTTTTAAATTATTGTTAAGTAAGTTAAAATTCTCACATATATGTTACATATAAAATTTATATACTAAAAAAATAAAAATTGATGCCTGTGATATTTTTTTTTATTCTGTGCAGACTTTTTTTGTATACTTCGATTTCTAAAATATATGAGTTATTTAGGCGGTTAAAATTTTTAGTATTAATTGAAAATAGTACAATTAATGCAGAAATTTAATATTTTCCAAATTAGATTCCTAATTATGAGGGAATAATGTTACATCATTATGGATATGTTAACTGTATAATTGGAATTCTGAATTTTTTAAATCTTAGTTTTGGTAGTTTTTGAATTGTGATGTAAAAATGATATTAGATATATAGAAAATATGATTTGTGTCCATTTCCCTTCTTAATTTCCTTCCTTGTAAATTCTGAATTCTTTTCTATTTCTACACCCCTTTCTCTTAGTGAAAGAAGCCTGGTTTCCTTCCCCAATGGAATTGGGAACCCATCAAACCCTAATTCCAAAATTTCCAAATCTCCTTTTTTTTCTTCTCTTATATTTCATAGCTTATTTCTTTGTTTTTTGTAATTGGAGCATCAATCTCCGACCCAAAGCCCCTAGCTGCATTATGTCCCTCTTTTATGAAACAACGATTGCAAAATTTTCTTCTTCACTTATCTGATCGTTTGGTGGAATTCGATAACGACGATTGTTAGACTTGAGCGATTCAAGGTAATTTTTATGTTCAATAGGTTTTTTTTTTGGTTCTATCTACTGTTGGATCGTTCTTCTTGGATTTAATTGTCTTGCATGCAAGTGTATAATTTGCTAGATTTGATTCCTGGAGGATCTGTATTGATTCTGTTGAGCCTAATTTAGTTTTGTTTTTGTTTTTTCGGGACATACTTGGCTTTGGCGTGTGTCACCCGTATTCCAAACCTTTGCCCTCCTATCCGGTCAATGATACCAGCCATGTCCGAAATCTTTGACATAACACGCCATGCGGCATGTCTAACATGTATTTTAGGTGTGTCCGATGTGTATCTGCCTATCCATGTGTCCGACCCGTGGACTCCCCCCTATTTTTCCGTGTACCTGCTTCATAGACTACACATACCAATACTGATTACTAAATAATAATTACTAAATATCATTAATACAAGTTTATCTTCACAACACGCATTTGGTTGACATTGGCTTCTATTTTGGTTTAAAAATTTCTGATTCTCTGTTCTTCTTGTGAAGATTTTGAAATTCACGATCAAGTGTCTGCAACTTAACACTGACTACTGCAGCCATGATATGTCGACTGCAAAGTTGACCAAACCTCCTTCGATGTTGTGCTACTGCAATTTTTGAGAAAATTGAGTCACGAACAGCTTGTTGAATGAAGAAGAAATCTTTCTCCTCATTTTCTCTTTATCTTGTCTCCTCACCTTGATCATTACACCCATTTTCGACCAAGCTGTCCAACAGCTCCTGTGACTTGAATAGAATTTTGGTCAAATTATTATTTGGGACAGGGTAACAACATCCTATTTTAGTCAGATTATTGGGTGGAGAATCTCACTCGCTGGAAAAGTACCCTGACCTACTTGCTCTTGCTATCTATAAGTTCACTTTCTATAGTGCAATTGGGTCTTGGATTATTGGAGCATGTTGGAGTTTTGCATGGACCCTATCTTTATTTGTAGTCGCATACAGTCCTTAAGCAACAAGAATCGTTCGAGGCTGCATACATGTTTTTTTTGCTGTTGTTCTTCACTTTTGTTCTGCTCTTCATGTTTCGGTTCCGCTTTTTGTTGTTTAGAGGAGGTTTTTGCCTTGCTAGTGCTTAGTTTTAGGAATAGAATTTTTCATCACCTTAATCCAGATTAAAGTGGTTTTTCCTCTCATTTTTAATAAAATTGAAATATTGTTTGTCAAAAAAAAATTTACTCTTACTGTGATGAAATTATAAAATTTTTTTTTATCGTAAGAAAGTCATTTAATTATATTTTTATTTCACTAAAATCTTAGATAACTATAAAGCTGACATGACAGCTGAAATTGGCCTTGAGTGACTTAGGAATTTTGGATGAAAAATATTTTGTGATTTTACTATAATAAAAGTAAAATTCAGTGACTATAGATGAAATTAACCCAAAATGTTGATACAGCCGTAGCTTTCATTATGATTTATTTGGATCACAAACACTAGTACAAAGAATTATATAAGCAGAACAATTATTTAAAAAAAAAAAAACAATTATGCAAAGTGATAACTGATGGGCACAAGCACCAAAGGTTCTTTCATTTTGATATCTTCCATGTTGAATTCTTCAATCTTCATGTTATAAGGCAATTTCCAATCAAAATACAGCAGAATATTTGCAAGTGCAAGCTCCACCAAGGCCATTCCCATAGAAAGACCAGGACATATTCTTCTTCCTCCACCAAATGCTAACATGTCATAATTATTCATATCTTGATAATTAACAGGCTGATTATTTATAAATCTTTCAGGACAACACTCTTCTGGGTTTTTCCATATCTTGGGATCCCTTGCTATTAACCATATATTAACAAATATTCTAGTTTTAGGATATATCTCAATCCCTTTTGTGTCGAATTGGGACATTGATTCTCTAGGAAGAAGTGGGCCTTGTGGGTGCAGCCTTAATGTTTCTTTTATCACCATTTTTAAGTATCGACGCTTGTTAATATCACTTTCACTAACTTCTGTTTTTGAACTGATGTCTCTTCTGATTTCCTCTTGCGCCTTCTTCATTACTCTAGGGTTTTTAACAAGCTCTGCCATTGCCCACACCAAGGTTGCTGCTACAGTTTCCAGTCCGGGAAGAAATATATCTTGTCATATCAAATAAAAATAGGGGTTTTTATCATTTTGTTTGTTAGAGTTATTAATGAAAGCAAAGTTTAATTTAGAAATTTCTTAACATTATAGAGAATATTTGAGTCAGAGTAAAGATTTGCCAAGATGTATATAATGCTTTATAGGCCATTCTTCTAGTTATAAAACATAATGCAAATAAAAAAATCATACGAAAATACTTTCAAAAAGTTCAATCAAGTAAAAACTTGTAAATAACAAGTTTAAATTATACTTCGATATTCTCAAAAAAAATTTAATTAAGTAGAGACTTGTAAATAATTAACAAGTTCCAATTATAATTCAACGTATACTTATATTGTTAATAAAGTATTATTAACAGAAAAAAAAAAAACCCACCCAAAAAAACAAACCAACAAAAAAAGGATAAAAATGAGAAATGGGAAATGGAGAATCATTGACATACCGAAAGAATAGCTTTAATGTGATCTTTGAAGAATCGAATCCCATCAGAAGATTCATTTTGTGATCTCTCTAACTCTAACAAAACATCAGTAATATATTCTTGATCTCCATCCTCTCTATTGTTCCTTATTTCCTTGATAAAATCATCTATCATCTTCTGAAAAAAACCATCAATTTCTCTAGCGTTCTTTTCAAGTCTTGCATGTAGACCAGTGATTCTATCAATTATCCAACCCATATATGGGAAGAAATCAGCTGCAGAAAAACTCTCTAACAGCGCAGCACTTTCCTGACTAATTTTTTGAAATTTTTCTTTGCTGAATTTTCGGGTTATTTTCACCAATGATCATTATAATTTTGATAACTTGCACGAAAATAACTTTTAAAATTTTTTCCCCTAAAAATCGCTGAACTTTGTATTTTTTCCATAAAAATCACTTAAGGCAATTTTTTCACCGAATTGCTAGCATGAACAATGACATGACACTAATGTGACATCTATGTGGATGATTATGTAGTATTATATATCAGTATTCCAGTGCCATTTCATAAAAAATTCGGTAAAAAAATTGTCATAAGTGATTTTTATGCGATAAAAACAAAATTTAGTAATTTTCATGGAAAAAAAATTAAAAAAGTTATTTTTGTACAAATTATTGTTAGGAAAGTAATAATAGGAGAAATTGTTAATTCAATATTCAAATAAAAATATAAGAGAAATGAAGAACAAATATGAAGTTTGTGTATTACACAGTGTTCTTAAGATAAATTTGTCTCCTACCATCGGTGTTTAGGATAACTAGCGTTTATCTCTCAAGATACAACAGATTTCAAGTAGTTGTTGAACACAACATCTACTTACAGCAAACTGAGTATTTGTCATACTCTCTATCACTTGAGAAGAAGAAGAAGAAAAAAAAGGAAAGAAAGAGACTTTGCCCACAAGAATTAAACTCAACTCTCAAAAACTTCTTTCCAACACAAGCCAAAACTCCTATTTATACTAGATGGAGGAAACATAAGATTAATTGTGATTAATCTCTTTTAAGAACTCTCAATAATGTCTTTGTGATTCTCAAATAATTGTGAAATTAATTTTTAAAACATCAGAAAATGAAATTTCAAAAGACAAGAAGCTCAAAAGACTAATTTATAATACAATTCACATGGTCGTGTAGATTTACACGAGAGTGTGGATTAGCCATGCACACACTGCAATACAACAACAAGGGTGTGTTAGAGGCCACACAGGAGTGTAGAATCCACACGGGCGTGCCAGACCATTGGCCGTGTGGGTCAACACGAGAGTGTTTCTTCAATTTCCAGAAATAAAAAAAAATGTAAAAATTGGGCTTGGTCCATGAGATTTTGGGCCAACATTCCACGCATTGGCCTATCCCGAACCATGGATTTGCATCCCCCCTCCCGCACCTGAGCACGCGAGAAAGAGCATTTTATGTTTCTTTCTTACCTATGTAAGAATAAATCTTAATATATAAAAACAAGTCCAATTTTACATTTTAGTGATGTGAGACAAACAACTTTCACTTTTCCTCTTATATCTCCTTAGCAAGGAGCTTATTTTGAGCTTTAATTTTTATTCACAAGTTATTCATTTTAAGCATATGAATATATTAATTCATAATTCTCATGTCAATGAACACATATCCAAATCTTTCTCCCAAAACCGAATTATAAAACCTACCCAAATTACCCTCTCAAAATGGCTCATAATCACAATTTTTTCAACAATCATCCACATGAATAAAATTGGGCAAAAAAGTAAGACGAACAAAGCCTTACTATGTGATAGAATTTGATGATCGAAGCCTACACAGGATAGGTAGGTGTTACCCTTTGAACCTTCCCTTACGAAAGTATATTTAATTTGCTCACTGTCCAGTTGACATAATGTCATTGAACTGTTCAGTTTCTTGAATAAATATGATACACTCTACACATGAATCTTTCTTGACATAATTCAGTTCTCATTATTATGTTCATTTTGGCCCTGAACATCTACCTGGTTCTGCGAGAGTTTTGGAGAATTGAATATTAACACCTCTATTGAAGCAAACCCACTTCACTCCCTTATAGATGATACCTTACACAAATATATCATTAAAAACATAGTTTAACCTTATTTTCAATCTTCACTAATATATCCCCCATGGTGATCTTTCCACATCTTTACAATTAGGTTGTCCCATTGAACCTAGATTTTGGGATCTCCAATCAACTAGGTTGAGTTTTCCTTTATATCGACCTATTATACTCTCACGGGTTTAAGTCACATTCCTCTTGATGATTTATCAACTTGCTCTCGATTTAACTCTTTCGTTAGGGGATCCACAATGTTATCCTTTGATTTTACATAATCAACAACGATAACTCATGTTGAGAGCAGTTGCTTAATGGTATTATGTCTACGACGAATATGTCTTAACTTACCATTATATATGTTACTATGTACCCTTCCAATTAAAAATTGACTATCACAATGTATGCATATTGGTGGCACAGGACTTTCCCATTTCGGAATATTTTTTAAGAAATGGCATAACCATTCAGATTCTTCAGCACATTTGTCTAATGCACTAAACTCATATTCCATTATGCATCTTGTATTGGTTACTTTCTGTAGTATGATTACATATCAGGAATTGTGAGCTTTCAGTTGCATTTCTGTCCAAGTTATAGTTTTTTTTTTTTTTAAATTCCAAATTTTCACTAAAACAGATAGATCATATTAGCTTAAATCTTAAAGTTAATTATTGGTTCATTTTCAAATGACTAATATAAAAATTTTAAGAGAATAATTATATAATTGATTTAATGTTAATTTTTTATTGAATGTCTAAAATTTGTTTAATACGATTTATGGAACTAATTTCGTCGATGGTTTTGTAACTGAACTTTCCTTAATTAACTTACAATAAAATAACTATATAATTTTTTTTCACACCAAGGTAATAAAAGAATTTTTTCCCACTAAAGTTACTTACGGCCACCTTTGCTGAGTCAATAGCTGGAAAAGAGACATGGCATCGGATTTTGCCATGTCAATAGCCATATTAGATGCCACATGGCACACACCCTACTTTCGATTGCCACGTCAGATGTCCACGTAACTGTGTCACATAGACAACATTAATTTCATATGCAGTCATTGAACTTATACTCTAATTATATTTCAGTCAGAAGAGATATTTATTTTTTCACCTACGGTCATTATACTAAAATGTAATTAAAGTATAAGTTCATTGACATTTGACATGGCAATTGAATTTAGAGTGTGTGCCACGGGCCCAAGTGTCATCTGACGTGGCAAAATTCAGCGCCTTGTCGCGAAAATTTTTTTTAGTGACGGTAGTGTGACAAAAAATTATATAATTATTTTACTACAAATTAGCGAAAGTTCAATAATCATTGGTAAAATTAACTCCAATTTACGAACTAATCCAATTATACAATACATGGTATTGTATTTTATTATTTTATTTATGTTGATTAATATTTTAATCTATAAATGACATGTTAAACTTAGTTTACTTAAGAATTTGGTAGATATTTAATTTGTTCTTCGTTTCCGACCACAATGGAAAAGTCATCAAAGTTCCGGACTAAATATTTGCAATATTAAATTAGCTTCTATCTCGTAACATGTGTGGAATGAGGTATATATTTAAGAAATGAAGCTCATGTTGTTTTATTATTATGTTGTCTATGTATATGATATTGATAGTGAGTGGTTTGAAAATTAATATTTTTAGAGTTATTTTTGTCATATCTGCAATACTGGCCTGTTTGCTGCAAGCCAAACTTTCTAATAGGAAAAAAAAAATTAATTTTTAGCATTTATCTTTTTTTAATTTTTTTAAGTAAAAAATATTTCGTTTTTATATTTATTGATTTCGATTTTCAATTTTATTGTCTTTTTTAAATAGCAAAGTTTGCATTGAGCATGGATATACTTTGGTATACTTGAGACAGTATGCTCGCGCAAAGCATATGTATACTTTAATATACTTTAGATATACTTTGGTATATTTTAGATAGTACGCTCGTGTTGAACATAAATATAATTTGGTATATTTTGAATATACTTTGGGTAGCATACTCGCGTTGAGCATGAATATACTTTAGTATATTTTAAGTATACTTTGGTCAAATTTAGGTATACTTTAAGTGTTGATATATTTAAATTTTTAAAAGTTAATTTAGACATTTTGAAGATAATTTTTAACTATCTATATTTTTTAAAATATTTTAATGCTTTTTTCCATTTTTGAAAATTTTCAAAAAAAAAAAAGCAATAATATAAAGTACAACAGTTAGGTACCCAAAATTCCTCCTAATAAAGTAATGTTGCTTTTCTCTCTCTTTCCTCTTATTTATATCTTTTCATATCAAATGTGTTGAGAGGATCTTTTCACTAGGTTATTACGAAAGGATTTAAAATTTTAAAGTCAACAAATTAAAAGGTATCCCATCTCAAATATTATTTGCAATGAGATTATTATCCAATGAATCTAGCTCCTATATTTATTCTTTTCAACCACTTGAATGGATTAAATACAAGAAAATTATATATACACAACTGACACACTAGCATTAAATATTTATTTGTTAAAATCACTTCAAATAATTAACTTTGAAAAAAAAAATTAAAGAAATATGCAGCCTAAATTTAAAATAAATAAATTGTTGAGTTACTTTTATATTTAGTATAAAATTTACACTTACATTCCTATATTTTTTTAAAAATGAATTGTTTTTTATTGACAATATATACTAAAATCTCAACATTTGGGGATATTAATTTACACTTACATCTCTATTTTTTTTTCTTTTAAAATTAAAGTCAACTAAACAATTTGATATTTAATTATACTAACAATATAATCATTTAATTAGAAATTTTATTCATGATTCTTTAATCGGACAGGAACCATCTTTGCAAATATGTTACGAATTGGCTGCTCTATATTCATTGTAAAAATGTATTAATAGGATTGGTTTAGTTGCAGGTGAAGGATGATCTGAATCAGTTGAAGAGCATAATGGTAAACAAACTTATCTTCAAGAATCAAACAAAGAATATACACGTCCCTAGTTAACTAACCAGAGAATAAAACAATGGTTGATTATAGGCGTAAGACATATCCCGCCCCTTCCAACTGTCCAAATTTGTTATTTTGCCTCCTAATTTTTTTTTTTCAATTTTGCCACTCACAATTGATTTTTAATCCATATTATCCCTTACAAAGTTTATAAAAACGTGCATGTAATGCCTTGATACTTACATAACAAGAAAAAAATATTTGATTTTTGATTTCGTCAATAGTGTCATGTCAATATCAATGAACTGCATGCGCTTTTTTACAAACTTTACATAAAGTAATATAGACTAAAAATCATTTGTGTGACAAAATAGACAAAAAAAAAAAAAAGGAATAAAATGACAAATTTAAATAATTGTAAGAGGCTGTATATATTTTATGCCATTATAGGCGTAATTCATATCCCGCTCCCTCCAATTGTCCATCCTTGCTTGTCAAATTTCAGAATCTTCCATCCAATCTCGTCTAATAGTAATGCTTGTGAAATAAGATGTAGAGTAGAACAAATTGGGCTTGGGCTTTTGGCTTCTTTCTCTAGTTTGTAATCAGGTGGTTAATTTCCAATAATGTTAAGACATGTCTGCACTGCCTCTAGAGCTGGAACAACAACTCAAACATGAAGCTGTGGTAGTAATAGGCATAGAAAAGTCTTTTGTAATAGCTCCCTCAAACTTGGGGTAAAAATATTTGTTACTCCAACCTTGCTAAATAAGAATTTAAAATTTGCAGTTGTATTTGTGAAGAAATCTGCACTTGGAATCAAGAAAATCAATGAATGGAATCAAGCTGCCATCACTAAGCTTGTTTGGGATCTTCTTGCTACTAAGAAATCCACGTGGGCTACTTGGGTTGTGGATAATAAATTTAAAAAACTAAGTTATTGGGGCATCACTAAGCCTCATGACTCTCTTCTTGGGCTTGGAGGCACATAGTGAATTTGAGAGAAAAGATTACTCACCGTTTTGAGTACAGCATAGGAGATGGTAAATCTTTTAATTTTTTGTTTGACCCTTGAGGCTTTGATCCAAAAATTTGCAAGTATTGAATTTGAGGAATCTGATGTGAGTCCAATTAGCACTCTCTGTCACTTATGGAAAAATGGGTGCTGGTGCCTTACCCTTCTACTGTGACTATTGCTGAAGCTTGGGATTATGTGAAATGTAATTTTCGGCTTGAAAAATGAATTGCAGATTCAATCGAGTGGAAACTCTCAACAACGGGGAAGTTTACTACCTCTAGTGCTTCGAAGGATTTAAGGAAAAAAAGAACTAAAGTCCCATGGAGCAACCTCATCTAGGGGGTGGCTATATTCTAAGGCAAAGTTTCATCTGTTGGCTAGCCTTAAGAAATAGACTCACGACCAAAAATAGCCTGAAGAAATGAAGCTCGTGTGATTCAGCTTTATGTTGGTTGTGTAACAGTGAGGAAAAGAGTGTAGATCATTTGTTCTTTCAATGCTCCTTCTCTGCTACTGTATGGGAACCAATTCTTCATAGGTGTTACCGGAATAGAAGAGAGTATCAATGGAGAAGACAAGTGTCTTGCTTTTCTAGGAGAGCAAGCAGAAAAACGCTGCTAGCAAATATTCGTAGAGTGGCTTTTACTGCTGCGGTGTATTATATCTGGAAGACTCGAAACCTGGTGGTTTTCAATAATCAGCGCCTCTCTGATTTCAGATGGTTCAGAATAGTGTGATTCTCCGATTCATTAAGGATCAACATAATACTGTTCTCCATAGTTGGATTTTGTAGTTTGTTTTGCTTGTGTTGGATGTTTGTTGCTGCTGATTGAGTAGCGTGTTTTCTGTCCTCTGCATTCTGGGGCTCTTTGTCATTCTTTTAGTTTGATATCAATAATATTCCTTTTGGTGATTTACCAAAAAAAAAAAATCCGCACTTTGGTGTTGAGAAGACAAAGGAAGAAGTTTATGTAATCCCTTTTTAACCTTTTCTCTAACTATATGTCAATTAGTCTATCATTATTCTCAATATAATTTGTTCTCTCATAGAAAATTGGGTTGTTGGCTATTTGAATGCTGACTGATTATCACAGTACAACAATGCCAGTTGATGCTGAAGAGAGTTAAAAGTCTTGTAACAAAAAGAATAGCCATTGTATTTCACAAGTTGCATTGCAGCTGCCACTACTCTTTATTCTGCTTCGGAAGAAGATCTTTAGATACTGTTGATTACTTCTTAGATCTCCAAGAGATAATTAATGATACGCCAAGGAAAATACAAACTCTAATTTATGGATTTTTCTTTTTTTTTTTTTTTTTTTTTTTTGTCTCTTAGGCAAATAGCCTAATCAGAGTCACTAAAATTCTTCAATTGTATGTTGTTAAAAGTTGGATAGGACAACCCTTATCCTGGATGCCCTTCAATATATCTCAAAATTTTGTAGGCTACCTGAATATGTTTCTATGTGGGTCTGTCAAGAAATTGAGACAATTGGTTGGCTGTATAACAGATGTCAGGTACAATATATATGAGTCAACTGAAGACGTTTATCGATATGAGTTATCTGTTAGTGATTGCATGGTCGGAAAGCTGGATTTTTATGAGAAGCCGCCATTGAATTCTTTAAGGCCTTGCTTCCAATAAATTAACCAGCTTCATTCAATATCTTTAGTGCGTATTTTCTTGATTCCTTACTCTTGCATTGCAATTTCAAATCCCAAGAAATATCTCATGTCACCAAGGTCTTTCACCTTGCCTTACATTTATTTATGGTTCCATCAGCATTGAGTTTCACCTTGTAAACCCATTTGCACCCAATTGCTCTCTTTTGTACTAGTAAAGTTATAGTCTCCCATGTTTTGTTGGATTTAAAAGCTTTATCTCTGCTTTCAAAATAGAGACTCGAGGTCTTTGATACTCAATAGATACAAGCTTAGAATATAAAAATTTATGGCAGTCACAACTGGTAAAAAATCCAATTGAACATGAGGAGTGTTAAAGAATTTTATCCCATATCGGAGTAAGGAAAAAAAAAAGACAAACCAAATAGCTTTAAGGCATTTTGAATGAAAGTCTACCCACCAATTTTAAGTCTATAAGTACTCACTTTAATTTTTATTTTCAATGAATCAGGTCCATCAATTTAAACACACCCTATTAATTTAGGGGAATTTTCACCAAACACCTACACTTATTATTTTATTTACAAAAATACATTTGATATTTTCTTTTTTTATTTTCACCATATTTCTTTTCAATTTTATGGATTGTTCTTTCTTCTGTCGTTGATACCACATCTTCATTGATTCTCACTTCTTATGCGAGCTCTGACGCTGTCTCTCGGTCATTTCCAATGAGGATATTAGAGGAAAATTTTATGTCTAGAGGTGACTATCTAGATGATCGTGGATCTTCAAACTCGCTGTAGGAAAGTATTCCGTTGGAGGAGCTATGGTTCATCGGCGATGGATTCTGGAAAGGAATGAAGTCCGGTGGTGAAAATGGAGGAATTTGAAAACAAGCCTGGCCTCACAGATTTCTTGCCCTGCCATATGGACACATAAATGCATCATCTCAGGTTTCAAGTTTAAATTGTAAGACAAATATTCCATTTTTTTCTGTAGAAATTCATACTTGGCCAAATTGCTCAAAAAAACACTAACGATTGAAAATGTAGAATCAAATTGGAACTTAATATTAAGAAATTAAAACAAATGACGAGCAAAAGAAATATGAGAAGTAAGAATTCATGGATAATCGACATTGAAAGCTCTGGTAGGTTGATGGTGCCAAGTAAAAACCACTAACTTGCTCGGAACTGGATCGTCTATTCTCGCAGGTATTAGTTGGAAGAAATGAATTGCCTGATGGTATTCGATTTAGGAAACAATGATAATAAAGATTTTTTAAGAAATTTCTCTATATATAGATTGTATAATTTAGTTGATTTGTATTTTATTGAAACCATAACACCATTTGTAAAAGCCAAAAAACTTGAACTCCACTGTTTTGGATTTCGATTTTTGTTTACAACTACAAGGTATTATTATGGTGGTGTTTGTGTTTTTTTTTTTTTTTAAAATCGCCAAGATATATCTAAGGTATATTCAAAGTGTTCTCATAAAATTGCCAAGATATATCTAAGGTATACTCAAAGTGTTCTCATAAAATTTTCTAAGGTATATTGAAATCCCCAAGATATATCCAAATTATTCTCAATAAATTCTTTCTAAAGAATTTTCAAGAAATTCTCAAATTATATCCAAAATATCTCGAAGGTATATCCTAAGTATTTTCATGGAATTCCTAAAGGTATATCGAAGTATCCCCGATGTATACTCACAATATTCCTAAGGAATTCCTCCCAAGGAATTCTTTAAAGCGGTCTCAAGATATATCCAAAATATCCCTAAGATATACCCAAAATATCTCCAAGATATATCCAAAGTATTCCAAAAAATATACCAAACTATTTATTTGAAATTTTGTGATGTTTTGAATTTTGATTGAATTCTATTCTTCTTTAATGATTTAATTATTCTTGTTCTTGTTTTTTTGTTGGTTTTTTGTGAAAATCGAACTAAAATATACCCAAAATATATCGAAAATATATCATCTTGATATATTTTGTGATGATTTAGAGATTTAGGTACTATTATAATTGTTGAAAGTATTTTCCAGTAAAATTGAAAAAAACATTAATGGAAGGTAAATTTGTAATTATTTCTCTTTTTTTTGGTATTTATGAAAAATCTCCATTAATTTACCATTGGTTTTTTCATCACTTTATTGCTCTTGGTGTTTTTTCCCTTCATTAAAAAAAATACACGCTTATAAAAAAAAAATCCTAAATATTGGTTTTTTCACAACTTTATTGCTCTTGGTGTTTTTTCCCTTTATTAAAAAAAATACATACTTATAAAAAAAAAGGGATTAATTAACCATTTATGATGCTTTTTTTTATGGTAAGCATATTAAATTTTATTGCAAAATAGGAAAACCCACCTTAATTAAATATTAAAGTTAAGCAAAAGTCCAAAGCAAGACAAATCCTTGCCCTGGAGGATGGACATCTTGGAAATGGCTTGTTATGGGTAAATGAGAGCTGCTGTGCCTAAATAGGCTCTATGAGATGGTGACGGATTATCATATAGCATTTTAGTTAGAAAGCGAGGCGTACCTTCCATTGTCAATGTATATTGTTGAGGGAGGTGGAACTGTGTGTCTGTTTGATCATCGCTGTGCTTGAGAAATGGTTTTAGGTTCATCATTTTTCTTTTGCTAAAGGAACTATATCTGGATGTTCTATGGGTTCTTGGTTTGTACTTAATTAGCTATCTCCATCAACAATTGATATGGGGAAAGTAAAATCATTTTGAAACTTATCCTGCTAGAACTTTTCCTTAGTAGTTTATTTGAGTCTTTTGTGCTGTATATCCATCTTAGCCTCTTAATGAAAGAAAAAATTGAATTACAATATATTAAAAAAAAGAGCACCGATGACTTAACAAAGAGCGTATGAGTGAGTTGATAAAAGACTATTTCAACTTAATTAGAGTTTTTGAGTGTAAAACCTAAATATATAACTACCTTAAAACTTTTTAGAGAAATGTTTTGTCTTCTTTCGTAATCCTACTCGACACATTTTGAATATGAAATTAAAAACAAAAAAGTACCGACAAATTATACTAAATATATGCTGGTGGATGTGCTTTTAAGCCTAATACATGGAATTATGAACAATTTAACCATCACAGAAGGCATCAGATATGTGTTTAAGGCTGATCAATGAAGACAAAACATGAACGTATATCCTTCAAATAAACTATTCATAATATATATAAGAAAATATGAAAAAGAGGCCTTTTTTGCCTATTTAAGTCGTCACAATATGATTGAGGATTCACAAAACCCAACGAGTGAAGAGAAGATAGTGAAGAGATAGTACACTTTGCTGCCATGGCTGAAAATACCAACTCCAAATGGGAAGACATCAACACGGCGGAGATAAAAGGGGCAACAGCAGATCAAGTATGGCCACTTGTAGCGGACTTTTGCAATATAAACAAATGGTTTTATGGTATCGATAAATGCTACCGAGTGGAGGGAGAGGAAGGCAAGCCTGGGGTGGTCCGCTACTGCGGCGCCGCCTTACAGACATTCTTCGATACCAAAGACGGTGAGCAGACCACCTTCACTTGGGCAAAAGAGAAATTGTTGACTATTGATCCAAAAGAAATGTGTCTGAGCTACGAGATTGGTGAAAATAACATAGGAGTAACATCATATGTGGCCAGCTTCAAAGTATTGCCCGACAGCGAAGATGGGTGCAGGCTCGAGTGGACATACGCTGTAGATCCGATTGAAGGGATGACATTGGAGAATTATAAAGTATTTCGTACTACATATCTCGAGAACTCTGCTAAAAACATTCAAACTCTACTCTCTGCCTCTGGGTGAATGCATCCCATTTTGCCGAATACTTATTCTCTAATGTGATTTGATAATCACTTGTTAATCTTGTTCGTTAATTTCATTTGGCTTCCAAGAATTCTCCTCGTAGAATTGTGTGGTGTTTCTTTTGTTAAGTGTCTTGCTTTGAGGCTTATGCCTCCTTCTTGTGCTAAATAGTAACAATCTTGTTTGTAATGTGATTTGGTTATTAATCTTTTCTTATATCCGATGTGCTAAAATTAAAATCTATCTATTGGGTACTCTTATTGTTTTTTTTTATAAGCATATAATTTTATTAATAAAAAATAAGTGAAAAAACGACCATAATCATGGATTGTGGTGATGAAAAACTTCGTCTCTAAAACTAAATAAAACGCCAGAACCTTATCTCAGGCAAAACCAATATGAAGCAGAACAAAAAAGAGAGAAACAACCCACACCAAATAAACCAGAGACGTCAGACAACCAACAAGAAGGAAACCTTCCTTCTCTGATTGTTCATTCAACGATTGTAATTGGGTTGTATTAATTTTTCTTCAAAAAATTTATTTCATTTATATAATATTGTTTAAAAGGCATACAATATAAGGTGCACCTTATATTGGTCATGTTTTGCTATTTAGTCCCTAAACTGTTTTTTCTATTCAGTTTGCCCTCTAATTAAATTAAATTTTTAGTCCAGGTTCTCCTTTTGTATTTTATGAAGATATAACTTCATGCTCCAATGCTGACAACATTCTATGTCAGTATTCAGCCATGTTGGTGACATATCAACATTAAAAGGAGGGAGATTATATTTTTCTAAAGAGTAAGAAGATAATGTGGACTAAAAACTAAATTCAAAAAGTAAATAGGATAGAAAAAATATTTTAGAGAGTGAAATATAATAAATACCGACAAATACAAGAGATTATATATATGACTTAAATTTTTCTTTTTTGTTAAAAAAAAAAAGGTAAAACATAGGTTTTATTCATTTATACTACATATATCTGATAATATTTTGGAATTAATATGCTGTTTGATTTTACTATTCCTAAAGAAATTCATATCAATGTCACAAAAGAAAGATGTAAATTTTTTGTTTTCAACTTTTTTTTTTTCGGTGATAATGTTTGTTCCGACTTTATATTTATTATTAGGGATGGTAACGGGTATGAATTTCGTAGATATCCGCACCTATCCAAACATGTTTAAATTTTAATGGATAATTCTATTAGAATTTTGGGATGAGTTTAGGTAAGGCACGGATAGAGATATTTGGATACCCATTATCCGCATATATATATATATTATTGAATGTAACGATACAATTAATTATTTTTTTTATATTTTTAGTGGTTGATGAACTACAAATGTAATAGTCGGAGATTTTAAATAAATTTTTTTTATCAAAATGAACAATATTTAATTTTATTGTTTTAATATTATATTTGTACAATTTGATGAATTATTTTAATTTGAATGTATTGAATTAGATTTTGTGTTTTATTTTGTTTGTTTTATTTGATGTTATAGTATTTTATGGTTGATAGTTTGTGTATATTTTAATTTTTAATTATTTAGTTAGAATAACAGGTAATTAAACTGGTTCTGATATTAATCAGATAATGTTAATTAGGTTTGGAACATATATTAATATTATAATTTTAAATGGATTTGAGATACATTCAAATAGTATTATACATAATCGAATTCGAGTTGCAGTTTTTTCGCAAGTGCCCTATCAATTGCCACCTCTATATATTATGATAATTATTCTTCGAATGTTTAATATTTAAATAATTTGGGTGTCAAAATATGCGCTTAAGCCTCTAGCGGATAAACCATCACTAATTTGTTTGTACTCTGTGCTGGACAAAATATCCGCCATGTGTGTACTTCGAGATCCATGAAATAAAATAATTTATGTCCAATATTTAATATGCGACTTGTGAAAGATCAACAACCTAGATTATTCCTATAATTTCTTAAATAATATTTATTCTTATCTATTTGTTTTTTAGTAACTATTTAAGATACTCTAATCTGATTTATATATTTAATTAAACTTAAGAAATTATCATCCATCGTGTAGGATCTAAAAAAAAAAATCAAAGAGTCGTACAAATTACCTCAATATTTTAAATTTATATAATATAAATTGTTTTTTTTAAATTTATATTGTTTTCAAAAAATCTTTAATTTATAAGTTTTTAACTTATCAAATAGACCATATAAGTCTGTACAATTTTTATAAAAAAAAATAGATAGACTTAAACTATTAGACTAATTTAATTATATGGTGATATTTTTTAAAATATATTAATTTAGCATACAATGACTTCATCAGCATTGTGTTTTATCTCTGGTCCTTTTGGATTTTTAGCAAACTTATGATGTATGCTTCAATTTTTTATAAATAAAAAATTTATTAATTATTATATTTACATAAATCAATACAAATAAAATAATTAAATAAATATTATTATTTATTGAATTAATATATAGATAATAAAATAAACTAACGAGTCTGCTTTCGAATTTCTAGTAATAACGATTACAATTCTTTTAATCTGTAAAATTTAAAATAAATAGTATGTGTGGTCAAAATTAGTATGCTATTAGAGGACAATTATTGGAAATGGAATCGCCCAAGTCCCAACCATCAGTGTTTTGTTTGTATACTGCATTGGTCAAATATCATCAGTATCATCAGCTACATAATCTAATATTAAAATAATTATCTTTTTGTGGTGATAATTAAAATAAATTATTTTAACAGTAACATAATAATTTATATCCAATATTTAATATGCAAGCTGTAAAATATAATAAGATTGTGCATCAACTACCTTGTTGTGTTATTCCTATAATAATTATAAAATGTCCCACCAATATATTGTGAATACATAAATTATTAAAAATGTACTTATTGTTATAAAATAAAAAGTAATAAATAAAAAATGAAGAGAGAATATAAGAGAATAGAAAAAGAAAACAGTCAATTTTCATTAATTGTGATACATATTTATAGATGTGGAAAAGTTATAGAGATAAAATTATATTTATATAAGGAATATATCTATAGAGATAATGATGGACATCCAACATTACCCAACTACTCCAATATTATCATAACACTTCCTCTTAGATATCTATTACATAGAATATAACTCGTTAAAATCTTATTAAGAAAAACTCTTTGGGAAAAACTTTAGTAAAGGAAAAATAGTTGTATCATAACACTGTCTCATTAAAAATTTTACTAGAAAAACTCAATGGTACAAAACTTAGGCTAAGAGAAAAGAACTTTGGCGAGATGTACTTAATTCTATCTCCTTTAATGTATCCTCCTTTAAGTTGTGCAATACAAGCAACATTATATTCATATAGTACTGTTGGACTTCCTTGTCAAATGAGATGTCACATGTTTTTTTGATATATTGGATCATATATCTTAGTCATATACATTTTCTACTAGCCTCATGAATTACCAGTATTTTAGCATAATTAGATGATATGGCAATTAAAGTTTGCTTAGTAAAACGCAAAAATGTAGTAGTGTCACCATATATAAACAAGTAACCGGTTTGTGATTGAGCTTTATGTTGATCAGATAAATATCCAGCATTTGCATATCCAATTAATTCAGACTTCGAATCTTGTGGATAAAATAAACTCATGTCTGATGTACCACGTAAATAACAGAATACTTATTTCACACCATTCTAATGTCTTCGAGTTGGTGAATAACTATATGCTGCTAGTAAACTCATAGAGAATGCTATAGTAGGTCTTGTACAATTAGCAAGATATATTAATGCTCTAATAACACTAAGATATGGTACTTCTGGACCAAGTATTTCTTCACCATCTTCTTGAGGACGAAAATTGTTTTTTTTTCACATCCAAGTGTCTAACAATCAAAAGGGAACTCATTAGATGAGATTTATTCATATTGAAATGTTTTAATATCTTTTCGATATAAGTTGAGTGATGGATAAAAATCTCTCCAGATAAATGCTTAATCTGCAAGCCGAAACAAAATTTTGTTTGTCCCAAATCTTCCATTTCAAATTCATTTGTTAATTAAGTTATTGATTCTGTCAACTCTTCGGGAGTTCCAATGATGTTTAAATCATCAATATAAACTACAATTATAGCAAAATCAAAATTTGTTTTCTTAATAAAAACACATGGACAAATTAGATTGTTAGTATATCCTTTCTTCAAAAGATAATCACTAAGATGGTTATACCACATTCTTTTAGATTGTTTTAGTCCATACAAGAATCTTTGTAAGTTAATTGAATATATTTCTCTAGGTTTTGAGCTACATACTTCAGGCATTTTTTGTCCTTCAGGGACTTTCATGTAAATTTTATTATCAGGTGATCCATATAAATAAATTGTAATGACATCCATTAATTGCATATAAAGTTCTTCTAAACTTATCAGACTAATTAAAAATCTAAATACAATTGCATCCACAACTAAGGAATACATTTTTTTCATAATCAATATCAGGTTTTTGTGAGAGCCATTGTGCTACAAGTCATGCTTTGTATCTAATAATTTTATTTTTCTCGTTGTATTTACGTACGCAAACTCATTTATAGTCTACCAACTTAATATTTTTAGGTGTAAAAACAATAGGTCCAAAGACTTTACATTTTTCTAATAAGTTTGATTCTACTTGGATTGCGTTTTTCCATTTAGCCTAATCATTTCTTTGTTCACATTCATTAATAAACCTAGATTCAATGTCCTTACACTCCTTTGCAATATTAACTACTACTGCATATGCAAATACATTATCGACAATAGTTTTAATTTTGTTCCATCTTTTTCCCGATATAACATAATTGACTGAGATCTCATTATTTTTAGGTACTTAAACCTCTTCTTGGGTTACTTGCTCATTTTATATCATCTATTATAGGCTCTCCCGGAGTATTGATAATTTTTGAATTGTCACTTTGTTTATTTTGTTTCCTTTTTTTTCTTGGATTTTTATCCTTAGAACCGGGTGGCCTACCATGGTTCTGGCATGTCGTGGACTCATTTATTGTAATATTAACATTTTGTTCTACTAGGACATCAATTCTAATTTGAGTATTTTCAGCTGGTATATGAGATTTAGTAACCCTTTTTTGTGTCAAAATGCATATGGCAATTGGTGTTCTATACTTTGTAAATGAATGATCCTTTAAACTTCTAATTCATGTTGTTTTGTATAAGGATCAAGATGATTTAATGATGGCTCATTTCAAACAATTTGTTTCTCCAATTGCTTGTTGTCTCCCCCCAATTTAGGAAACAAAGCCTCATTAAAATTACAATCATTAAATCTTGTAGTAAAGACATCCACGGTTAATGGTTCAAGATATTTTATTATAGAAGAGGATTTATATCCAATATATATTCTCAATTTCCTCTGATGTCCCATTTTTGTGCGATGTGAGGGGTCAATTGTAACATAAATAGTACATCCAAAAATTCTCAAATAGAAAATATCTGGCTCTTGCCAAAAACCAACTATAATTGTGAAAATTGATGATAACTAGTTGGCCTGATGCATATAAAAGTTGTTGCATGTAAAATTGCATATCTCCAGATAATAATTGGGAGATTTGTTTTCATAAGTAATGGCCTACCTATTAATTAGAGACGTTTAATAAAAGATTATGCTAGATCATTTTGATTATGAACATGAGCTACAGGATGTTCAACAGTTATTCCAATTGACATGCAATAATCATTAAAGGTCTTACATGTAAATTCACCAGCATTATCAAAACAAATTGTCTTAATAGCATATTCTAGAAATTGTGCTCCTAATCGAATTAATTGAGTAAGTAATCGAGCAAATGGTAGATTTCAAGTTGATAATAAACATATATATTACCATCTTATTGATGCATTTATTAATACAATAAAATATTTAAATGGTCCACATGCAAGATGGATGAATTAGTCCACAAATATCACCTTGTATGTTTCAACTGTACACATATATATGTAATATAAGTCATAGGAGAAAACATGTAATTTCTCTAACACACATTTATTACCCATTACAAGAATTGTAATATAGAGATATTCAATATTTCTTATATCTATAGTCTCAATATGATATCCATTTCGGCAAATATCTTTAAAATTCAATAAATTTCTACGATATTTTGAAGAGAATAATGCATGTCTAATTAAGAAATATGTACATCCAAGTAGTAATATATTTGCTTTTCCAGAGCGTTCAATTATTCTTTTGCTCCAGATATTATATTAACATAAGTTTCTCTCTTTGTTAGGTGAGAAATATTTATTGTCTTTTAATATGGTGTTTGTGGTTGCATAATCCACAAGACATAAGTCAACATTATTTGCTCTTAATCCTACTAATGATTGAGTATGATCCATAATATCTTCATAAAAAAATTGAAAAAAATATTTATAAAAACAAAGTAATAATTCAATTAAAAATTAATCCCAAAAAAATAATTCAAGTTACTAACACTTTAAATTAGAATTTAAATAAAAGAAAAAAAAATACAAATCAAAGTAAGGAACTAAACGAAACATATAAAAAAATTTTAGGCATTTACATTGCCATTACCGATCAAATAATCAATTTTTCCTTTAGGATCTTCAAAGAAGTTCAACATATCCAAATATGTGAGATCATCAAAGTCATCACCAAAATCATCATTTTCTACCAAATTTGCTTCTATATTTTTTTCCTTTTTTCTTCAAGGACTCGTGATAGAAATCAATAAAATGCTTTGGTGTGCGATAAGTATGGGACCAATGTCATTTCATGTCATATTGATAGCATTTATTTTCTAAATTTTGCTTTGATCAATTATTCTCTTCATGATTATTCCACTTCTGGTTGAAAGATGCATTATTATTTTTACCACTACTTGCTTTTATTATGATTTCAGCCATAACCTCGGCCATGTCCTCGACCATGATTATTTTTTCTTCTTCTTTCTCTTCCATGCCCAATATTATTATATGTTGTCTCATTCACTTCAGGAAATGGAGCAGAACTAGTTGGACGAGTTTTATGATTTTTCAATAAGAGCTCATTATTTTGCTCCATAACAAGAAGACATAAAATTATTTCAAAATATTTCTTAAAACTTTTTTCTCAATATTACTGCTATAGGAGAATATTCAAGACATGAAAAGCGTTAAATGTCTTCTTTAACATATCATGGTCAGTAATATTTTCTCAACATAATTTCAATTTAGAACTAATTCTAAAAACTGCAGAATTATATTCACTTATAGTTTTGAAATCTTGCAATCGTAAATGCATCCATTCATAACGAGCCTTTGGAATGATAACTGATTTATGATGGTCATATCTTTCAAAATTTTCAAAAAAACTAATGCATCTTTAACTATCAAATACTCAAGTTTCAGTCATTTATCGCATTTGTGCGATTTTATTGGGATTCTTGATTTTCTTCATTGATTGTATTTCCAAGACCTATAGCATCTAGATGTATTTCAACACCTAGTATCCATGATAAATAACTTTTGTCTGTAATGTCAAGTGCCATAAATTCGAGTTTTGTCAAATTTGATATTGTCAATACATAAATAAATAATATGTTAATTAGAATCTATCTTTTAAAAACTTATAGACAATATATTTAGTTCTTCAACAACATAAGATATTGATTGGGATATTAAATTTCAGGATGTTGATTTCTCCAGGAACTTAGGGTCATATTTTTTAGGAATTTATACTTTAATTATTTGTTTAATTAGTTTTTCAAGAACTAAAACTAATACTAGTTTTTCATAAACTAAAATTTATAATACAAGTCCTTCAGGAACTAAAATCAATATTAATTAAATAAATATAAATAAAAAAATATTTCCTCCACAAGAAAAAAAAGAAAAATAATAAATATAAGTGAATGATATTGGGACTTAAAAAAAATTATCATCATGAAGAATAAAGAAATTTTAAATAAAACAAATACTAGTTCTTTAGAAACTATACTTAATGCTTCAGAAACTATATATAATATTAGTTCTTCAAGAACTATATAATATTAGTTTTTTATAAACTAAAATTTATAGTAAAAGTTCTTTAGGAACTATATAATATTAGTTATTCAGGAACTAATATGTGGTTAAATTAAATAATACAATTGATCAATGAAAAAAAATTCAAGCCATAACAAAGAAACGGAAAACTAATAATGGAGACAGAAAATTTTAGTAAATAATAGGGAAAGAAAAATCAAATTAATTTAGAAAAAAAAAATGGAAAGCCTAACAATATTACCTAATAAATTTCTTTTTTAACCAAGTTTATACATATTCACTACAAGAAAAAGGGCCTTTAGCGACCACAGGAAATTTCATCTTTATAAGTGGGTCAACAGTGACCATATTTTTTACTGGTGACTAAATTTACCCAAACACATTAGTTATTGCGATAACATAAAAAACTCGTCGTAATTTGTCATACTCAGTCATCGCAATTGTCGAAAAGTGGACGGGACACTTTAGCAGGAATCAATGATAAAATAATACTTAATAAAAAATAGAATTGAAAGACCTAAAAAAATATTTTAAAAAAATATCTTGCTATCAAACAACATAAAAAACCGAAAAATCTAAAAAATTTTCTTCTTTCATCCCGTTTTCATCTTGCTATCAAATAATGCAACCATAAAATCCAATTTCTCTCGTTATCTCCTTTCTTTATCGCCATCTCTATCAAAAATTTCTCCTTTGTTTATGCCTTCTCTCATCAATTTCCTTGCATCTAGTTTCAGTTCTGAATCGTAGATTCTTCTGGTAAGTTTTTGTTTCTAAGTGTTTTTTTTTTTCCGTTGATCTGCTTTCTCCTAGAGCAAAATTTCTTTAGAAATAGATTTTTTCTGTGAGTACTGGCTTAGAAATTGATTTTTGTTTTGTCCATTTCTATTTTCTTTGTTTCTGGTGCTTTGTCCTGTGAAGCACTGATTTGGGTAGTAGGGCATTTTCCAAGTTTCTTTTTCAGTAAAAGTTTTTTTTTTCCACACTTTTTTATCAAAATAATCTTATTTTTTATTTTTTAAATATACATAATTTCAATTTTCAAAAGAAATTTAATTTAGTTTGCTAGTTATGTAACACTTCGAATATACTTTTTTTTTAATTTGATACTGTTAATATGTATTAATATGTATATCTGACATTTATTTTTTTAAATTAATGTGATAGTTTTTTTTAAAATAGTGTGACACTAGTTAAAAAATATATAGATATACACAGAATTAAATATTAAAGGGCTCTGAATTTACGTAAATATAAATATATCTATTCAAAATTAGTCGTATGCAGACTAGATCTGTGCAGATATAACTAGATCAATACAAACATACTTCCAGTATGAGAGCCGTCTGGATAAAAATAAATAAATTCGGAGTGTCACATTATTAATAAACCAAACTAAATTCATTCTGATGCTATATTTAATATGAAATTAAAAGTATATAAATTTAATAGTTAAAAAATAAAAATACGAATATTTGGATAGAAAAGTGAAATTTCTAAGATTTTTTTTGCGAGAATTGCCCTTTTTTTAAAAGAAAAAGAGAGAGGGAAAATTTATGATTTTCTTCTGACCTGATCCCAAGTGTGGTTAATTAATTTTTGAGGTTGTGTACATCTCCTCACTCGCCTCCCGATCCATCATTCCCAACACCAGCACCCAACAGCAGCCTTAGTCCATTGTCGCACCACATCTCAACCTTAAGTCCATCTCTGGTTCAAGCCTTCGACGCAAAATGGATTCCTTCTAGCTTCTTTTCAAGGTAATTAAATTTTTAAGTTCAAATTAGTTATCACAGGCTATATTTGTTTTGTGAGAAATGCATTTTCAATGTGGAGAAATTAATTATTCTCTTCTCAATTTTACTTGTACCCCTGAAGCTAGAAAATAGGTATAGAGCATTTCTATTACATGATATCGGTGTGATGTAATTAAATTATATGTTCTTTGAAGGCTCTTCGGCTTAAAATGCTCTTATTATTAACATGAGTCTTGCCTTTTATAATATGTACTTTATCCCCTTCTGCTAAGCATTCTATAATTTGTAGCAATACTCTTCAGGCTGCTCTTCAAATTTTGGAGAGAATAACGACCAATACATTAGGGAGAACACTTGGTATATCAAAACATGCAGATGAATTTGATTGCACGCTTTGCCTTAAGTTACTATACGAAGTTGTTACAACTCTTTGTGGGCATTCTTTTCTGCCGCTCATGTCTTTTTCAGTCAACGGATTGTAGCAAGTGTTTAGCTTTTTCATCCTATTTCGACTGTATCAGTATCTCAATATAGGTTTTCCCGACCTTATTTTCCATTGCAGGTAATAAATGCCATTATGTCGAACAATTCTTTTTATCAATTGAAGAACATGTGCAATCAGGTGAGCTGCTTATGTGGTATAATTTTATACTTTTATGCTTAGAATATTTTATTCTAGAAGTAACTTTTGTTGCTGTCTATTTTGCATTTATGTGAGCATTTTATTTATGCATGGTTTTGAGCATTTTATTTGTTAGCTAACACTCCTGAACTGAAAGCATAAATCTTCATTATATGAGGATATGTGTTTTAAAATATGTATTTGGCCTTTTCAATGCTGTATTGCTATTTACTGTGCTTGCAGTGCAGTTAATGGACTAGGGAAAATGCATTTTTTTTCCTTGAAATTCACTAATGCCAGTTATTTGTCATTGCATATCTCCCAAAATCCCAAAGTCTAGGAAAATCTGTTGGAAGTATAAGCCTTCAGTCTCTCTACAATCTAGAAGTGAAACATCGGTTTAAGAAAATCTTCTATCTTTTAACAGACTTATATATTTATTTATTAATTGAGGTAATAATATATTATTGATATATAAAAAATTTAGACTCTTTCATGCTTGAAATTGATAACCCACATCATTATTTTCAAAAAATAATATAATGAACCTGTTTAAATTTGTAAGGAAAACTCCTTAGTTGAATTCTGTAACCATATTGTATAATTCCCAAAATTTAAAAACTTAATAGTGCTGTGTGGACTAGATGATGATTTGAAAAAAGAAATAATTTGTGAGTTATTAGTTCATATTTGAAAGTATGAGATGTCACAAAAGTTGATGTCACGGGGTGTGGCTAAAGATGTCATTAGCTGATATGTATAATATGAAAGAAACAAAGCATGCAAATGTAATTGCCTTATAACCTAACTGAATCAATCTTTTCTTTACATCAAGGCATATTTAGTAATTGCAGCACTTTGTAGGTTTTGTGAATTGGTTCTGAAAGCTTCAAATTTTGTACCAAGTTCTTCATAAACTCTGCTGCCATTGCCTTCTTTCTTATGATACTTAGACGCACAGCAAGGAATGTGGACAAAAGATGAGTAAACTTGCATTAAAATCTAAGTCAGCTCATGGTTGAATTTTATGTTTAACTCCAAAACAGTCATAATTATACAATGCATATATATTTCATGCAACTTTTATATGGTTCCACATTTCTTTCTCTCTCTTTTAAATGTAATTTCCTCTTTTCCTCTTGCATTTCCTAGATAACTTTAGTCCTTTTTTCGTTCTTTTTATGACAGATAAGAAGAATCATGGTAGGAAATCATCGGATGGGAATGGTTGATTCTTAAAACTGGTCCTTTTCTTCTGCTCTTTTCTCTTCAATGACTATTTCATGGACCAAAAAACCTCTCACCATTGCTTTGGTTTTTCAACAATCCTTAGGTTATCCTCGATTCCGGTACAGGATTAATGGTTGATTTTGCTTGTAAAGTGGAGATTACGGAGTAAGTTTTTGGTTCATATTGTTGGTCTATTTATTGGACAAAAATTTTGCTTCTAAATATTGCAGAGGAGACTAGTCAGGCTAAAAGAGTGAAGGTGGACGTTGAGTCTGCAATTGAAGTTACTCAATTAGAGGCATCCAGGCGTGTTGAAAGCATATAAAGGTTGACCGATTGGAGGTGCGTATTGGATCTATAATTTTTTTCCTTTATCCGATTAGGTTTTTGTTAGTTCACAACTTAAGTGGCCTATGCAATATTTCAAAATAACTTGAATCATTCCTTTTAGTGGATCTTTTTTCCTTTCAGAATCTTGCTTTTACCAAATTTTGCTGCATTTCCATTTTCTTTTTTCTTTTTCTCATTCCTTCAAGAGTTCTTATGTCCTAATGTTTTTGCTTTATTGGTATAAATGCATGAGAAGTGATATTTGGTTCTGCCTCTATGCCTTCAGGATCCACTGATTTCAATAGTAATTTTATGCGATGGAAAGCTCTGAGAGCTTCTCGGATGTGAAAGCATTTTTGCAGTGGGAGTAGAAGAGATGTTAGCACGCCATCAAGTTTAAGAGGTCATGATATTAGACAATGACAACTAGATCATTTAGATCATTTTTTTGTTTTAATTGAGATAAGATATTTTTGCTATTTTTGGTTGAAGTGATTTTTTATTTAATGAACAATGTAATCTTTATATTGTCATATAAATAAAATTATTCAGAATTTTATTTACATTTTTAATTTTATAATATATGTAAAAACAAAATGGCAGGAATATTGATAAATAATTAACAAAATAATAACAATAATGACCATTGAGAATAGTTTCAATTGCAACCAGAATTTTCATCGCAATTAGTTATTCATTGGATTTTTAAAATGACAATAATGACGGAAATTATCATCGCTATTCTCATAAAAAGTGGTCGCTATTATGTATTTGTTGCGACTACAATACATGCTCTTGCAATAAATTATTTGCGATGACATACTTTTTCTGGTTTTTTTTATAAGTATATTATTATTATTAATGATTAGGGAAAAACTACTTTAATCAGAGATTAAGGCGATAAAAAAATCCCCTAGAAACTAAGCAAGTGGGCAAGAGCATGACAACAATGTTTCTCACCAAAGGGCAAACCAAGCAAAGTCAAATGAAAAGAGAAAAACAACTGAAAACAAGCAAACCAAAAGAGAAGAGAAACAAAAGCAATGGCAGAAAAAAAACAAAAAAACCGAGAAAACCTCGAGAACAAGGACATCATAGCCTGGAGATCTTATAATCCATCAGTGGAGATAAGCGTTAAAATGAGAAAGCCATCAACTGAAAGTCACAGTAGGGGAAAGCATAAGCAACTCAACAACACTCCAAGAGCTCAACAACACTCCAACACTTCAAAAGCTTAGGCCACATACTTTTTCTGGTTGCAAAATACTTTTAATGGAAAAGCCTGTAGCAAAAACAATTTTGTGGTCGCTTAAACGTTTTGGCGACCATTTTTAATTTTAATGATGACTTTTCTAGTAGTGTTGCACGGCTATTTCATAGTCAACTATTTGGGCAATCATTAAAATTTTAATCCCGGCAATAGAACCAAGGGGAAGAAAACAAAAAAAAAAAAAATTTGCTCTGAAAATTTAATCTTAAACATTAGCATAACACTTACAAGAAATGCCAAAATTATTAACTTAAACTAGATATCCACATATATAAGCATGCATTGAAGAATAAGAAAGTTACATCAGAAGTAGATATTAGAAAAAGGTAAAAAAAAAAAAATACAAACACATAAACATATAGTTGAATTTAAAGATTTAGACTTCAGCTTCTACAATCGTACTAATAACGTGTTATAAAATAATAAATGATGAATGAAGAAAGAATCTGAGAGTATAAGAAGAAAGCAGACAATTTTTATTAATTGTGACACCTATTTATAGGAATAGAAATGTTACAGAAATAGAATTATATTTACATAAAGAATCTATCTATAGAAATAATAAACATCTAACATTACCTAACTACTCCAAAATTATCATAACACTTATTTTGTTTTAAACATTTTATAATATTCAAAAGTTTTGAATATTATAAACTTCAAAGCTATAAAAGCTTAAGTTTATTTAAATTTAAATTTTCTACGATAAACTGATGTAAGATAAGAAAAATAAAAGGCATCAAGCATTATTAAGCCCTTAAATTTCCTTTTTTTAAGGCCAATATATATATATAATCTTATACTTTAACTTTTGTGTGAAAATAATCCTATTTTTATTTTTAAATATAAATATTTTTAATTTCATATCAAATGTAGCCTTGAGATAAATTTACTTTGGTTTAACAATAAAATGACACTTCAAACCAAAATTTGTTATAGTGCCACTGCTAGATAAAAAACACATTTGGAGTATCATCATTGTTGAACAAAATTAAATTTCTTCTAAGACTATTTAATATGAAATTTAAAGTATGTATATTTAAAAGTTAAAAAATAAAAAATATAAATATTTTGATACAAAAATAAAAGTGCATGGTTTTCATGTAAACATTTGGAGTATATGATTATTTTCATGTAAATTACTCAAGATTTAACAAAGTTTGCCTAAGAATTATCCAATATTTACTCGATGTTTACTGAAAATTAAAGTTAAAAAAGGTTTATCCAAAACTTATCTCAAAATTTATCCAATATTTACTTAAAATTTATTGCAAAATTAATTAAAGTTAAAGTTATATAAGATTTACCCAATATTTATCCAAAATTTACCATAAAATTAATGAAAATTGAAGTCACAAAAGGTTTATTAAAAATTTATTTAAGATTTATTGAAATTATACCACAGATTTATCCAATGTTTATCCAAAATTTATCAAAGTTGAAGTTATATAAGGTTTACCTAAGATATATCCATATTTACCCAATGTTTATCCAATGTTTACCCAACATTCAGTCAATTTTTCAACTAAAAATTACCAAAGATCTACCCAAGTTTTGTCAAAGTAAATAACTAACTTTAATTAAGTTAATTAAATACAAGTTTATATTTTTTTTATAATTAAGGTTTACTTTGATAATTAAGTTAATTAAATTCAGTTTTACATATTTTTTTGCTAATTAAGTTAATTAAGCAAAGATTAAAAAATAAATAAATGCATGTATAAAGATTAATAATAGTCATGCAAGTTAATAAAATTATTAATCTATGTTTAAAATGTGAAAATTAATCATTTATTGTTTTAATTAAATGAAAAATAGGTTATATACACCGCAAAATCTAATATTTCAAAAAAATTTGAAAAACTAGTAAAAATAAAAATGAAAAAAAAGATATTGAAAATACAAAATTTTTGCCCCTATAATTGAAAAAAATTTTCTACTTTTCAGTGGAATGTGTAAATTTCTCTTTTTTTGATATGATTCAACAAATGCTATTATCGGCTATATAAGGGGATAATCCCAAACTTTGGTCTTTACATAAAAAATTTTGTCTTATTAAGACTTTCAAACAAAGGTTGGGTCGGTTCATTTTGTGCCACTAGCACAAAAAGAAAGTCTTTTTATGTCTGTTTTTTGAGTCAGATGCATCTGTCTAGATGCCGTTTTGACTCTATTTATTTTTTATTAATTAATTAACAATAAATATTATTTAGTTTAATTTATATTTAATTTATGGTATTATTTAGTTTATATATAATAAAATTATTTAATATATAATTTAAATTTAATAATTAAACAAAATATAACATATATAAATATAAATAACAAATAGTAAAATGAATATAAATAATAATTTATTACATAGATAACTAAATAATCAAATAAATAAATATAAATAATAAAATAATTGTAAATGTTAAATAATAACATAATTAATTAAATAATTAAATAGAAACAAAAACGACATCGTTTTGAAGATGGCTGGAAGCTACTATTTCATTGCAAAATAGTCGCATCCAGCCAGGTCAAAACGATGTCATTTTGACTCTATTTATTTTTTAATTAATTAACAATAAATATTATTTAGTTTAATGTATAATATTTTTTAGTTTATATATAATAAAATTATTGAATATATAATTTGAATTTTAATAATTGAACAAAATATAACATAAATAAATATAAATAACAAATAGTAAAATAAATATAAATAGTGAATTATTACATAGATAGCTAAATAATCAAATAATTAAATATAAATAATAAACTAATAACATAATTATAAATATTAATTAATTAACAATATAAAGACCTGATGCGACTATTCTCTACAAAAATAGTCGCACCTGAGTTTGGTCTTTAGACATGATTGTTTTCTTAAAAATAATTGCATCCGGTGTTCTATTTTATTTAAAACTGTTTTTTCAAAAAAATCACATGCATCTGTTTTTTCCATTCAGACTTATCTGATTCACATCGGATACGTCCTGTCTTGTAAACAGTCAAATTTGATCTGTTAATGCGATTGTTTTTAGTAAAACAGTCGCATTTGAGTTACATGGTAATGATTTTATTTACAAAAATATCATTGTGTCGACTTTATATATGTGTTATGTTTAAAACATATACATTTGATCGCTTAAGGTATATTTCGTATTAGTATGCATACAAGAAAAGGGAACAACTCTATAGCAAATTCTCTAGCTAAACAAAGGGTTTCTAGACCTAGCAGGTTTATTGCTTGGATATAGATATTTTTGTATAGGTTGTTTTCCTAGTATGTTTCTATGTTTTTTCCGATCATTGGCTACGGTTTGAGACTTGTTCTTATATCCTCTGTATTAGTTTTTAGGTAGAGTTTTTTTTATCACTTTAAGTCAATTGCTCTTGGTGATTTTTTCTCTATTTTAATAAAATTATGTTGATCCAAAAAACTTTTTTGTCGTGAATTTTGACGTTAGAGACCTATGAAGGATTGCATTTGTCGCCGATTAGCGCTAAGCAATTCCATCGCTAATTCCATCACTAAGCGGCTACAGCTCAAATTCGTCACCATAGTGTTGTTGTTAGTTTCCGCCCAAACAGTATTTTGGAAAATTAGGACCTAAACATTTTTATATCGTCACCCAAAAACACAAACATGTTTTTATCCTTTATGCTAATACAACATGAATATTAATTGAAAAAAAAAAGAACATAATTAATGGGTTAGGATGGATATTAGTCAATACATTGAAGGGTGCCAGATTTGAAATTTCCATCCAGCACAGGAAAAAAGTGGTGGAATGATGTTTGCAATTTACAAAAAGCAATGGGTGGATTGTTGGTGGACTCCATCATCTCCTGTTCAGGATTTCTTTCCTTAAGCCTATCACAAATTTTATTTGTTTTTTTTTTTGTAAGTAGGTTGAATAGGTCGATGGTTGTTATATATATTATATAAAGAAAAAATTGATATTTATTCCTGAAATTTAATATAATATATTAATATTTTTTAAAATTTTATTATATTATATTATATTAATATATTATTATGTTAGATTTTATGTTAAAAAAAGTTAGATTATAGTGAAATAAAAAAAAATTACTAGTATAATATCTTAAATATTAGGAGATAAATAGTTATTTTTTTATAGAAATATTAAACTTTTACTAATATTGATAGATGATAATAGAAAAATTCATATTGAAACATTACAAAATATCAATCTAAGTCATTTCTTTATTAACTTGAAATTTTATGTATTAATTCTTATTAAATTGCCCATCATTTCACTTTGCTATTAGCTATCCAAAACAAAGAAATAAATAACATTTTAAAATATAGACCTATTCCTTTTAAAATCAACAAGAATTTTCAATTGAAAAAAAAAATAAAAAAATTACAGACGTATGCACTATGGTATGATTCCACTCCACTAAAAATCCTAAAATACCCCTTGAGTACCCATTTACTGCAATACTAGTTTGCTACCCCCATAAACCCAAATTAGACAATGCCTAACTTGCATATTTCCTCCGCCGGAGGACTGTCCCACTTCCACGCCCGCCGCCTCATGTCCTCCAAATCCGCAACGCATTGCGTCATCTCCAGACTCATAATCCGCTTTCTCGCGGCGGAGCGTCCTTTACGGGCCACCTTGTCAAAAATCTTTTCCCATCCAATCTCCCATTCTTCGTGAGCATCACATGGCTTAAGCGTTCCATTTTCCCAATCAGTCCAGGTCCATCCTTTATCAAGCCCTAACATTATATTTACCACGCACTTTCCAATTATACTCAATATTATTAGACTCCATTCTTCCTACTCATGTTGATCAAGTATTGTATTGTGATATCTAATTATCTACGCAAATTAATAAATTATAAATTATATTCGAATTATATTAATTATATGTTTTTCTCTATTTTCGGATTTGTAATAGCATAGTTTATTGAAAATTTTTTAAAATATTTTAGAGCATTTAGGGTATAAGACAGGCCCATTAATTAACACCAATGGTATTAAAGCTCAATGATCTCATAGCCCATTAAAATCCAAAGGTTCAAAAAGATGAAGTTCACATCAAATGGAGTTCTAAAAACTCAGTGAGGAGGACCAAAGATTTGCCCAGGCAGAAATAAAAATCAAAGCAAATTATTATTGAGTCAGGCCAGTTAAACTTGAGGAAAAAACATCAAACATTTTGGATATTTTCCTATTCTTCTTTTTGCTACAATCAAGGATCTCTTATATTGATTAAGTTTGGATTCTTAGTTATATGGAGGAATTTTTTCACCACCTTAATATTTGATTAAGGTGGTTTTTATCTTCAATATCAATAAAAATTTTTATGCTTAAAAAAAAAATATCAACAAAAAAGAAGTCAAACAATAGAGCAGGTGGTGAAAAAAATTTGAGGATATCTTCGTATTTTATTTTTTAAAAATTTATATTATATATATTATTGTTGATCTATAAAATAATGTATTACAAAAACATGACAATTTAACCAAACATGCATGTAATATATTAAAATAAATCATTCTCATTTCTAATACCTTTCAATCTCATTTTCATTCCCATATTTAATCCAAACACCACTTGTACTTTTTCCAACAATAAAAGGAGAGCGTAACTTAACCAATTCATTCCCGGCAAATTTCGACAGATAACTTTTAGATTTTTTTACACAAATAACTAAATAAAATTATATATTTATTAAAATACCTACAAGACAAAAGGTACACCAATATCTCCAACCGAGCAAAATTGCTTTTTAAAATACCATCTTCTATTTTTGGATAATGATTAATACTTACTTAATTTAGAATTTAGATTAAGTTGAATTCCTTAAATCAAGAAACCAATTGTGAAATTAATTAAAATAATCTTACCATAATAAATTCTAACAATTAAACATTGCAGAAAGTTATGAAAAATATTGCTTTATCAATATCAAACCTTCAAATTGTACTAAATTTCTCATATCCATAACAAACACAATAAGATCAACAATAACTCAAAAACGAAAGTTTAATGGTACTGTATTATGTTTGAAACATAAACTGTAATATGAATGGTAAATCATCAAATAACATGATTAAAAGCATTTTTCTTCCTCTACATTTAATGATTACGCTGTTGTATATAGCATAAATAATATGAAAAATAAACATAAATATGTGATTTAATAATTTTTTGATTCAATGTTGACTAGTATAATATTTTTAATAAATATAAGATTATAATATAAGTGGAGTAAGACTGAAATAAAACAAAGAATGTGTTGTAATTGTATTAAATATTTTAATGTCAAATATTAGATACTATGTTCGTATGTTATAAGAAGGTTATATCCAATTATTTTTATGGTATATGATATTAATTCCTACACATCTCACACATCAATTAGGGTTTGCTACATCAAACATGTCATATATATATATATATATATAATTTCTACGCAAATTTTAATTTGTTTAATAAAAAAATCAAATTAATTTAAATTCATAGCTACTCCGATCAAATTGATGCCGAAAATGTTATCCTTAATGTGAAACTCTACATGCATAATCGGATGAGCGACTGGAATCTTAAAATGCTTGTTCCAATAAAGAAGAAGATATAAGAAAAGTTCATATGGAAAATAAAATTAGGTAATTTGAGTATTTGTACAATAGAGAAGAAGAAGAAGAAAAACTCTTATGGAAATGTGTAGATTGGACATAATTTTAGATATTAGAGATTTATTTGTTTAATTTAATATTAGAGATACAATGAGAATTTTAAAACTCACAGATAAATCTTTTAATTAAAGAAAAATCTGTCACAAAGTTTGAAAATATAAAAATATATTATAACATTTACAATATAATACAATTAAAACATAATTAAGAAAGAGGAGGAGGATTCTGTAATCACCATACATAACTACTTGTGAACAAACTTGAAAAGTAGCTCACACATTTAACCTTTAGTGAACAAGAGTAGATGCCTCACTGCCGTCATGATCTTGAACATGTTTGTACTTAAATAACTTAGCACATGATAAATAGTATCCCAAGTTAATCACCCCAATCACTGCCAACATCCAAAATACATAATCTAATCTCCCATCATTAATATTATCAGGTAACCATTTTGTTGACCGACGAACCAAATCAGTGATTGCTGTGCTTAAATAATATC
>CATIWF010169974.1:0-12054 GCA_949630135.1 Balakata baccata
AGTTGATGGGCCCGTGCGGACCCACTGGCCTGGCAAGCCTGCCGATTGGCCTGCCAGGCAGGCCAGCGCGCAGTAGCTGGCCGATGGGCACTAAATGGCCTAAATGGCCATTTAATCACCATTACTATTCACATAACTCCCACTTTCTCCTCTCATTAAGTTGGATCTATTTTTCTGATTTTCTTTTGGATCTAAAAGACCCCAAAAGATAGAAAATAGACAAGGAAAAATTTTTGGTAGAAGAAAAATTTTTGGAGACAACAAGAAAATTAAAGAGTTTAATTTTCTTCTCATATGAACATACACTATTGCTAGAACTTTGAGGTATGTTCAAGCCATCTCCCTAGTGGTTTCATCCTCTCATCTTCGCGTGGATATTGTTAGAGACAATCCTATATTGGATTGATGTGGTTTGCTACAACCCAACAAGGTGAGAAGTTGAAGAAAAATTAAGAAATTATAAAGGTATAAATTCTGAATTTTCTTTGGTTAAATTAGTTTTAATTGGAACATGAAAATCTTTCGATTCGGGTTTTGAAAATTTTATTTTCCGCTGCGTTATATGTATGTGATACATGATCAAAACCCTTCAGTTAAATCACCTACTGTCTTGATTATTTTTCTATATGATAAATTCTGTATGTGAGGAAAATCAAACACAAAAATTTTAGTCCTTTGTGTTATCTAACTATACTAAATTTCATATCATATTATGGTCAAATTTTGAGTTATGGTCAAGAGAGTCATGTATGTTCTATATTTGAGCTGCCTGCTTAGTGACCTGTACAGGTCCAATTAGTTATTTTCCCCATTTTGAGTGCCTTATAGACATAATCTGTAAATGGTTAAAAAAATTATAGGTATATGTCTTAGCTAAATTTTGGTATAAATATAACCTCAATATGTTATGTACGATATGAGATATGGCCTTCGAAAGTCATACTAGTTCGAATGCCAACCCCATTCTTGACCAGTCACACGTATCCTACCATATGAGGATCTTAGAGGAAGAATAGATTAAAGTTTTTAACATTAAAAATGTTCCATTTTAATGTATCTATAATAATAAAAAGTTTCATAAAAACATGACTTACATGTTGTAAGATATGAAGAAGCAAAAATGGTATCCCAAAACTGCCAATAGGCAAAAAATAGAATATGAATATAAATTGCATCAAAAATTACACAAAGGTCCAATTGCTCTAAAATTTAGATATGTTATATCCCTACATCTTAGATTTAATTAGAAATAATAATCATACAAATTGTACTAGTATATAAAAAGTTATAAGCTTCTCAACTCATAAAGGTCACACAGCCAAAATGGTAAACCTAGTTTATGGTCCAAATTATGCATATTTCAATTTGTTTAAGTTTTACTAAGTTTATTTAGCAACCAATTGACCAAGTATACATTTAATTAGGCTCACAGCATATTGGATACCCCTAAAAAGGAGAGAGACACTAAGTTAGAGGTTTAATATCAAAAGAAAATGTGAGTTTAATTATCAAACGATTTCTTTGGTACGTGTGATTATTATATGCTACGTGTAATGTAATTTGATTTGCTTTTTTTGAATTACATAATTGCAATGATATGACCAATGGGACTATGTTGAATGTAAAGTACATGTTTGTATTACATATATAGATTTTCTTTGTACAAGGCAGATGTTGACTGAAATGTGTAATGGTTGATGTAAAAGCAATGATCGTTGCAAATGCATATGCATATGGACTTAAAAGGTGTTGTGACTAGCTAAATGGTATTGTAAAGCAAAAGAAGAGACATATGGCCCAAGCAAATGTTCAAAAACAAAAGAAAAGACCTATAACCTAACAAATGTACAAATGTTACAAATGATCAAGGTTGCTAGTAAATGCAAATGTTCACATGGAATCCGGGGAGAGTGTTTATTTAGTCTGGTCACAATAAAAAGTAAATGACAAAGCATAAGCATAGGCAAATGAAATATTTATATGATTTAGTTTTATTTATATTCACATGATAATGATAAATAAAATGACATGTAAAATGTATATGAATGGAAATTATTACTTGTGATTGTGAATTGCTGGGTATTTTAGAAAACTTTTGATGATTATTCTCATTAAGTCACAACTCATCAAATTGCATAAATTCTTAGGAAGAGAAGAATAGTTAGCTTATTTTAGAGGTGCATACTACAAAGAAGATGTAGAACACAGGTCACTGGTTGAGCCTCACCAATCTCTCTCCTTGCATTACACATATGTATAGGGACATGACATCTATATCTTGAGTTGTATAACTGCATATGTATAAATATATTAAATATGCAGTGATGTGTAAATATATATTCGGCCTTGAACTTACTACCTGAAATAATTGGATATAGCGTTTAAATTATTAGCATATGTAATATCTTATGTTTATAGTCAAGTTGTGATGCTTAGTTGAGCTGTCAAATGTTGCAAAGTGATATTGTTATGTGATTAAAAAAACATCCCTCACTATAAATACGATATTGTCTTATTATTATACAATATACGATGACAGAATACAAGAATATTTATAAAAGTATAAGGTGTTACATGGGCTCCTAATGGTTAAATATTTGAAGGATAAGACTTGTGAGCCATGTCAAAGAGGGAAGCAACACAAATCATCATTCAAGCTCAAAAATATTGTAAGTACCTCTAGACCTCTTCAACTATTTTATCTTGATTTGTTTAGACCCAGTAGAGTTGCTCGCTTGGGTGGAAAACATTATGCATTTGTTATTATTGATGATTACTCTAGGTTTACTTAGGTAATTTTCTTAGCTCATAAAAGTGATACTTTTGAAAACTTCAAGCACTTTGCCAAGAGAGTCCAAAATAAAAAGGGATATTGTATTTCTAAGATTAAAAGTGATCATGGCAAAGAATTTGAAAATTATATTTTTGAAAACTATTGTTTAGACAATGGTATTTCTCATGATTTTTCCATACCAAGAACTCCTCAACAAAATGGGGTAGTTAAAAGGAAAAATCGAACATTGGTAGACATGGCTAGAACAATGCTTAATGAGTATGGTTTACCAACCTACTTTTGGGCAGAAGCTACTAATACCGCATGTTATATTTCAAACCGTATTTTCAAAAGACTCATTTTAGGTAAAACGTCTTATGAGCTTTGGAATGGAAGAAAACCAAAGATCTCATATCTTAGAGTATTTGGTTGCAAATGTTTTATATTAAATACTAAGGACAACCTTGGAAAATTTGCCTCAAAATCGGATGAGGGAATATTTCTTGGTTACTCTACCTCTAGTAAAGCTTATAGGGTCTTCAATAAAAGAACTTTGGTTGTATAAGCGTCTATGCATGTTAATTTTGATGAATCTTATAGACTTGATCTTGGGAAAGGTTTTTCTTTGGATGATATTGTAGGTTCCATAGAGAATCTCAATCTTGATCAAGTGAAATAAGGGGAATCAACAAAAAAGAATGATCTTGATGAGGAACAACATCAAAAGGAAGAGCAATCTCAAGCTCAAGAGCAAGAAACCAATGAGCTACTAAGGGAGTTGAGGTTTGCTAGAACCACCTAAAAGAACAAATCATTGGTGATCCAACAAAAGGTGTAAGTACTCGCTTCAAACTTCTTGATTCTATTCTTGCTTTTGGATCTCAACTGAACCAAAGTCAATTAATGAAGCTTTGGATGATGAAAATTGGGCATTTGCTATGCAAGATGAACTCAATCAATTTGAAAGGAACAAAGTTTGGACCTTGGTTCTAAGACCTAAGGACTACCTAATCATTTGTAGTAAGTGGGTCTACAAGAATAAACTAGATGAAGAAGGTAACATTACAAGAAATAAGGCTAGATTGGTTGTCAAAGGCTATAACTAAGATTATGATGAAACCTTTACCCCTATAGCAAGATTAGAAGCTATTCACATTTTATTAGCATATGCATGCCACATGAATTTCAAACTTTTTCAAATTGATGTAAAAAGTACTTTTTTAAATGATTTTATATCGGAGGAAGTCTAAGTAGGGCAACCTCTCGGTTTTGAAGACCATGTTTTTCCAAACCATGTCTATAAGCTCACTAAGGCATTATATGGTTTAAAACAAGCCCCTAGAGCTTGGTATGAAAGATTTAGTGCATTTCTTATAGATAATGGATTTTCAAAAAGGTATGTTGATACAGCTCTCTTTATTAAAAAACATAAGCATAACACTCTCATTGTTCAAATTTATGTTGATGATATTAACTTTGGATCTAGTAAAGAAAATCTTTGCCAAGAGTTTGCTAAGTGTATGACTAGGGAATTTGAAATGAGCATGATGGGTGAGCTCTAATTCTTCCTTGGACTTCAAATTAAGCAAAGTAAAGATGGCATCTTCATCAACCAATATAAGTACACTAAGGAATTGATCGAAAAATTTGGGATGGATGAATGCAAGAATGCCAAGACTCCAATGGGTACATCAACTAAATTAGACAAATATGGCAAGGGTAAAGCTATTGATGAAAAGCTTTAGAGGTATGATCAGATCACTTCTTTATTTAATTGCCTCTAGACCTAACATTATGTATAGTGTATGCTTGTGTGCTAGATTTCAATCATGTCCTAAATAATCACATTTGAATGCAGTAAAAAGAATTTTGAAATATCTTCATAGCACTATACATTTAGGCTTATGATATCCTAGGAATACATCATTTCATATCATTGATTTTTCGAATGCCGACTCTATCAGTAGTCTTTTGGATAGAAAAAGCACATTTGGAACTTGTCACTTTATTAGTGAATGTTTAGTTTAGTTTCTTGGTATAGCAAGAAACATGTTTCGGTCGCCTTATCCACTGCCAAAGCGGAATATGTCGCGGCGGGTTATTATTGCACTCAAGTTCTTTGGATGAAACAATAACTCAAGGATTATGGTCATGTAATTGATCACATTCCCATCAAATATGATAACACTAGTGCAATAAATCTTTCAAAGAATCTCATTCAACATTCTAGGAGCAAACATATTGATATAAGACATCATTTTTTAAGAGATAAAATCCAAAATGGTGATGTGGTGTTAGAATTTATTAACACTAACAACCAATTGGCGGATAAATTGATTAATATGGATGTCATGCCTCTTGTTTGATTGATGGACTTTTGCATACATAAGTTGATATTTTAAGTCTATTGAAGTTCAATTTAATGGGCTAAAAGACTCAAACTATTAGAAATCATTCATGATGATGATCTGTGATATGCACACTAAGGTACTTTAGTCATACTTCCTTTCTTTTCTCTATTCTCTCTGAAGTATCTGTAATTCCCACTTGGGATAGACTTCCCGCTCACGAAATTATCCCTCCCGCTCATGACTTCTTGGTCTTCAAATTGACCGTTGCAATTCTTCATGTCCCGCTCGGGATCCCCCATTTCCCAGTTGGAAAATTTGAAAATTATCCAACCATTACACCTCTTTAAACATGCACACTCAAGAAGGCACATGTCCCCCTCGGGACTGTGCCTAATAGTTCAAAAAAATTTTACCATTGGAAGGTTCTCAATTGGGAATCCCCTAGTCTCGCTCGAGTCTACCTCGATGGCAGCTTTTTGTAACTGCCACCAATCAAATTCCATATGCCATAACTCCTATTAAATCCCTTCAAACAGTAACATAGCTCTTCAAACCTATAAATACCCCAATTTTTCTATTTATTTTCCTCACTTTTACATCTAAACTCTCTCTCTCTCTCTCAAATTTTTTCTCTATCTACCCCTAAAATCATCAAATACTCTCACTTCTCATCCTCTCAAATGGCACCCAAAACTAGCACTTCAAAATCTAGAGCCTCCAAAGGCAAAGGAGTGGCCTCTTCTTCATCCAACTTCACTTCTTACAATGACATTTTTAATGCTTTCTTAAAGGAGGAGAAAAAGCGATATGCAAACATCACCACTAAGAAATTCATCTCCAACCGAACCATCAACCTAGATGATCTTGAAAAGTTAGGTGTCAAAGATGAAGTTATTGGCACTCTTGAAGAAATGGGATGGACCAATTTCGTGATGCCCCTTGAAGATGGACATGATGAACTTACAACTGAATTCCTCTCCACTCTTTAAGTCATCAAAGACCCCAAGCATTATCTTGGCTATTATGGGATTCAATTTTGTCTCTTTGGCTAATAACAAGAGATGATAAAGCACCAACTTACGGATGCTTTTGGTTTAAAAAAGGTAAGCCTTCTTAATGATCAAGCCATGCATCTCTCTCCTTTTGATATGTGGAAAAGAGTTTCTTTTAAAACTCGTCTTGATAAGAAATCAAATGTCAAACACATCAAGACACTTTCTCACTTTATCCTCCACCGTATTATCACTTTCACTATTAATGCAAGAAGTGAAAGCAATGAGAAAGTCACTCATGAAGACTTTCTCTAACTTTATGCCATGATTCACCATAGGCCTACTGAAACGACCCATCTTCTTATTGATAAATTCCTCTCTAGGGCAACCACTACCAAAGGTACCATCTCTCTTCATGCAAAATAACCTATCTTGCAAGATATCTCCATCTCATAACGGATGAAAATTGTACTCTCTTCACTTCATCTCATTCTCAATATGAGAGCTTCTTGGACATTCAATATCTCCTCAATTGTAAGGCAATTGCAAGGCCCTTCAAGGAAGTAGACTTTCTTCTTTGCCTTTAGAGAGCACTGCACCCAAGAGGCAATAAGGAAACATGCAAGGCTTTCAATAGGAGGAGAAGGATCAAATGCCCAAGACATTCCTCCCCCAAAATGCCCAAGACATTTTTCCCCCACCACCTCCTCAAGCCCAAATTGTTACCTTGCAAAGTCTTAATGACTTTCAAACGCAATCTATCAACACCATAAGGGATATGATGCAACATCTCCATTTGGACATTCAAAGCATCCAAGGACAAATGAATCTCAATGTTTGCACTCATAGCTTTGAAGCAGTCCCTCCTTTTCAAGGGGAGCAAGGCATTCAAAAGGAGGAAGAGAGTGATGAAGAAGAAGAGGAGACAAGGTATGAAGAAGGAGATGATTAGCCTAGTTATACCTTTCACTTCTTTCTTTTCTAGGTTAAGTATTTAGATGTGTGGTACATTATGATTAGAACACACATTTTCTTTTTCATGTAAATCATTTAAAATTCAATAAAATACTTTCATGTTTTCGTTTCTTACTCTCCTTGGTGATTGCTTTTTTGCTTTATGCATATAGTCTTTTTTATCTTAACAAAGGGGGAGACGAAAGAACATAAAACTTATGCAAAAATTAACTCAATTGTCGGATTGGTAACTTAGTTAACTATGTTGACTTTGACAATCTTATTTGACTTAAGTTATTCAATAAGCATTTTTCCCTTAAATGATGTGAAACTTTGTATGCATATTTTTCAGTACTTTAATTTAATATATGCATTATCAATTTGTTATTTTTACTTAGTTTGATTGTCAAAATTAAAAAGGGGGAGATTGTTAATCTTAGGGTGATTGCTCTCTATTTTGATCTTAACAATCAAATTAATTGTCACTAACATCTTCATCTAGTATTGTTTTAATAGTGTTCAAAGTTTCAGCATATTTGGTTATGAATTCCCTACTGGACAAGTCAAGTATTTCTTGGAGATGCGTAACTCCCGACTGGAACTATAGTAAAGACCGAGAAAGACTGCCTTCTGATCTTCCAAAGTTCCAAAAGCAAAAGTAGATCGGGATAGGCCATGTCCCAACCAGAAAAGCCAATTTCCAGATGGGGAAATATGATGTCCGACAAAGACATTCAAAAGGACGTGGTCATTGAAGAGAAGACTCTACCAAAGTATACCACGTCATTTGGAAATTAAAACGCCCAAAGTCAAACTGACTGATGTCTTGACCCGAAAAGTATTATCCTAACCAGGAAGCATTCGAAGTTAGCAGACCTATTAACTGACTATGGCATCATCGAAGAGGTCCCAATCGAGACATAAGGAGTTCCAACTAGGAAAATCATATAGGAACTAGCCGTTGGAGTCCTCAGCTAGCAAAAAGATGCCACGTGTCAAAATAGGTCATTTCTTGACTAGGAAACCCCTCTACAAACTGCATTAAATGCACTTGTAAGAGAATATTTGAATGAGTAATAGCACCAATTTGTAACAACTAATTGATGGATAATTAGTATAAATACCCTACCAAAATACCATTTAATTTATCCAACTACTTTATAAGTGTCAAAACTCTTGCAATTTATTTTCTCCATCTTTCCTCAATTAATTATTTTGTAAGGGTTCAAATATTAACCTTAAAACACTTAGGTTATCTTGTAATTAGATAATATGAGCCAAATTACAAGGAATTGGTTGTTGTGTGAACCATCAAAATACTAGAAAAATTTGGGATGAGTGTTAGCCTTAGTAAAACACTTAGTTGGGAGTAAGCTAGTTAAAACTTCATTTGTAATCTAAGTGATTAGATTAGTGAATACTCAATTGTGATTGAGGAGAAAAGTAGGATTAGTTAACACCCAAAAATCTCTATAAAATTTGTGTGTTCATATCTTCCTTATGTGTGTAAGAATTTTAATTTCCCACCATGTTTGGGCAACACTTCTCTTCTTCTTCAATCATCAATTCACCTTATTCTAGTTATTTTGTTTTTTATTGGTGATTTGAACTAACAAATGATGAAGTTATGCCAAATGTATACCTAAGATATACAGCATGGTGGCTAAAGTATACCACAGGATCATTTCCTAACGTATACCCAAAGTATCTCCAAGGTTTACCCAAGGTATTCCCATAGAATTCACAAAGGTATACAAAGTATCCAAAAGGTATTCCCATAGAATTCCCAAATGTATATAAAGTATCCAAAAGGTATACCCAAGGTATATATCCAAAAGATATACCTAGGATATACCTGAAGTATTCTTATGCCAAAAGGTATATCCAAGGTATCCCTAAGATATACCCAAGATAATTTCTCCCTTAGGAATTCCCAAGGTATATCCAAAGTATCCCCGAGGTATATCCAACATATTCTAGAGGTATTTCTAAGGAATTCTCAATGTATACGCAAGGTATCATCAAGGAATACTTAATGTATTCATAAAGGTATATCAAAATATTTGTTTAAGATTTTGTGATGATTTGAATTTGATTGAATTATATTTTTCTTCTTCTTCTTCTTCTTCTTCTTCTTCTTCTTCTTCTTCTTTAAGGATTTAATTGTTCTTATTCTTATTCTTTTATTGTTTTTTTACTAAAAATTGAACCAAAATATTCTCAAGGTATCCCAAAGATACTCCTAAGATATTAGCATTGAATGTTCAAATATATACCGAAGTATTCCCAACATTTACATAAATATTCCCATTGAATTTCTCCTAGAAAATTCCTTCAGAATTCCCATGTATACCAGAAGTATTCCTTAGGAATAGCTCACATATTCCTCAAGAATTCCTAATGTATACCCAAAGTATCCCCATGGCACACATTTCTCAATAATTCCCAAGGTATACCCAAAGTATCCAAGAGGTATACTCAAAGTATTTTTGAAATGCATACCAAACTGTTCACTTAAAAATTTTTTATGTTTTGAATTTTGATTCAATTCAATTAATATTCTTCTTCTTTAATAATCAATTCTACTTGTTATTCTTTTCTTGTTATTTATTAGTGAAAATTGAACCAATATATGCCAATATAAGTATATACTTATATATATATATATATATATATTATTTGGCCTATGATAACATTTATAATTAATTTTATAGCATTAAAATTTTTTCACTCCAATTTAATTAATTTAGTTAATTAAACTTTAATTAAATTAAAAATTAAATTAATTAATATAAATATAAATAAATTTTATTTCTATTAAATAGTTAATATATGTAATTATTTAATATTTAAAAATACATATATAAATATTAATACTAAAATTATATATTAATGCTAGCTACCACAATCAATGTGATAGTTGATTAGCTACCACAATTAGTGTGGTAGCTATTTAGCGACTATAGCTACCACAATTATTGGGATAACTGATTAGGTATCACATTACTTGTAGTAACTAAATAGCTACCACATTTCATGTGGTCACTAGTGGTAGCTAGTCAACGACCATGATTTTCTAAATGTCAAAAAAATATTAATACAATAAGTCAAACATCAAGCCATTTTAGCTAAAAAACTCTATAAAAGTTTATAGCAAATGAATGTTAAAATGTGTTTAGATAATTAACTTTTAAAAAATAATCTTTTTCTATAAACAATAATCATCTTTTTAAAGGAGTAAAGAAGGCCGCTTAAGATATCTGTGAAAGGAACAACAAACATGAATCTGTAGATTTTTTTTCTTTCAAACGGCCAATAGGTTTTAAATGTTAGTAAATTAGTTGCTTTATATATTTTCTCAATCTTTAAATCCTAATTTTGTGTTGGGGAAACAACAATAATGATATGATATTTGATAGCAAAGTTGATGTTGTTTTAGCGTATTGAACGCTTAATCAGCTCTATAACCCACATATTAAATATTGTTATTACTGTACAATTATATAAAACCTCACTTTGGTAGATCTATACTTATCCTTTATCTTTTCATTTCACCCAAAAAGTGAGAAAAATAATTACAATTGAAAATATTAGTTTCTAAATTTTATTTTAATTTTTCATAAACCTCGAATTAAATACTTATAGTATCCCCAATAATGCTATTTATTTCACTATTTATTATATTATAAAAAATTCACTCCTTATTTTGGTTTGTATTGAAAATTATATGCACTCCAATAATATTTCTTATTTCACTCCCTATTTTAATTTTTTATTAATAAATCTATCTAAAAAAAAAGAGATAAGGGATAAAAAAAAAAGAGAAAGAAAAGAACAAAACACATGAAAGAGAAATAATAAAATATTACTTAGGAATTGTGGCTCTTAAATCTAAGGAGGGAGAATGTAAATTTTAGGGAGTAAAATAAGTAAGGAGGAATATAGAGAGGTTGTTGGACAACATAAAACTCCCTAAATATAAATAAGAAGGAAAATAGGAAAGTTGTTGGGGATGTTCTTATTGATGGAGAGATTTATGCAGAATAAATTGGATCTCAACTCTCAGAATCTAAAACATGAAACTTAGAACACAAAAATAGAGTTTAATTGAGTAAAGAGGAAGAAGAGAATCTGATTTGGCTGATTTCATCGTTGTAGGAACGATCCAAGAAAGTTTGCACTAAGATCTTCTCTCGTTTCTTAACTCATAATAATGGAATTCCGTTTTCCCTTATCACTTTCCTCATCCTCTATTCAGCTTTATATAGAGGAGAGATAATAACTAGAGTTAGTAACAAGAGAGACTTAGCCCACATTTATATAATAATCATGAGTTATCCATCATACTCATACTATTATCTAACTCACATTAATTTATCCACACTAAATTAATAATTGAAGTCTTGCCTAAATAAATAATTGATCAGATACATAAGGTCCCTTATTTATAATATAACTTTATTTTTCAATTAATAACACCCACAACCAATTAGGTATATAAAAGTATATAATATTCTCTCACTTGGGTTTATTAATTAAAAATCTATTACAAAAAACTTTTCACCACTCAATTCAATAAAATCATTGGCAAATGATCATGGTGGAAACCACATTATAAAAGAACATCGCACCTTTCATAGTCACATATACCAATAATCAAACAAATCATGAGCACAAGTACATATAAGAAATCCTTATTCTTTATGTGTTGATTTTCTTGTCAATCAATGATTTCTTGTTATTTATACAACACAAGTACGCATAAGAAATCCTTTATGACTTCAAATGAAGTCTGTATATGTCACAAGACATACTATAATGCCCACAAATAAGGCTTAGTCATAACTGTTAGAGATGTGTCCAAAAGGCAATCGCCTTAAGCACTTAGTGTACACATTCATAAAGGCATTCTTTCATTATATTAGTATTCATTTGCATATGAATTGATATAGATCTTAAACTGATTAATGAAAGTCCATGATAT
>CATIWF010169978.1:0-13095 GCA_949630135.1 Balakata baccata
TAACATAGACATCCAAGAAGTAAAAAATGTTAGAAGTAAATTCCACTTGATTGGTACAGGTAACTACATCAAAGGGAAGAATTACCATATGTTATTGGTCTTAGATAACAGATAATTCCTACCTGGAAATGTAATTACTGAAGGTTGAGAAGCTTTAGGTCCAGCAGGCCCATAAGATTTAATATCATACATATTGCCTAAAATCAATTACTAAGTAATGTTAAAAATTTTTAAGGATCAAAGTATTTATCGTGCAACTTTTGCATTGCAATGACATACGATAACTGGAATATATCTCCAAATTAAATTCCAAGAATCCTTCTCAAGTATTTCAAAATAAAAGATGGTAAACAAGCACAAACCTCTATTTTGTGCTTTCCATTGACAGCCTCCAGGGCAGCAAGGGCCTGATCTTTTGTCTCATACTTAAAACAAACACAGCCTGCAAGTAATTAGCTGAGATAAACTAAAACATCAGATTTTAGTGCTTCAAAAACATAACTTGAATGCACATCAGGATTAATAAATAAATACCTTTGCTTGTTTGCTTAGAACCCCTAAGAATTTTTAAATCTTTTATAGTTCTATAAGTAGGGAATAATTCAGACACTTCAGCTTCAGAAACATTTTTTGGAAGCATACCAACAAAAAGTTTGTGTTCTGGATCACAATAACAATATAAAGATATTGAAATAAGCAAATAAGCATATCATGAGAAACCATATAGGTCAAAGCAACACCAACATTACCATTAATCCTGAGAAGTGAAAGACTATTTCTCTTATTTTAAAGCAGTTAATACAAAACCGATCAGAGTATGCCAAATCTGGATCCATATTAATCTCTTCAAGCAGCAATTGAGGGAGAGGAATCCTTCAATGCATAAAAGAAGTTTCAGACCACGAGATCAAATAGCAGGAAAACTATATTATTAAGGAACTGGTATGATTAAGCTTGAAAAAATATACATAAATAAATCAAGATTCCCAGAATCATGTGCAGGAACACAGAAATTCATCAGTGTATAGCGAAAATTATAGCAATAAATAAACCAAAAGTATAATTCTGGCAACCAAAATAGGCCTGTCAACTTTCTAAATATACATTATCATCAACAGAGCAACTCATACAATAAGATTTTGGATGATATATGCTTGCTGAGAAGATTTACATTGATAATTTCAGCTCCTTCAGGCTCAGAACTAGAAAACAATTTCTCTACATTATTCACATGGTTAGAAAGAAAATTTTCACACTATGCCCACAAGCATCTCTCAAACTTGCCATGAAAGGATATAAAATAATTTCAGTTGACAACTTGAAGAGAAACTATATACATAAAAATGAGATATATTTGTAGAAATGAAAGCATATAATTTCATTTGTTGTAGAAGATAAAACTTATCAACAAAATTTCTTTAAAAAAAAAAATCAACAAAATTAGTAAGAGTACCATTAACAATCACATATTCCTAATAGAGATAAAGAAACGGAACTTTTAGTTGGACAAGAAAATTGAAATTAACTAAATAACCAACGCTTACAGGAGGAATATACGATGGTCAACAAGATGAGAAGTCACATTCCCCTTCCGATTAACAATTAAAAGAGAAATTTGAGAATCAATCAAAGAATTTCATGGAATCAGGACCTACCAATGGAGATCTGTAGGCTTGTCTCTGTGCTGATGAAAGGCAAAGACAACTCTCACCTTCAAATCATACGTTACCTCTATCTCCACAAGTTCAAAAATACAGTCGAAAATTGTAGACCCCAGGCTTCATTCCCTCGACTAAGCTCCACCGAGCCTCTATATCACGGTGTCGACTCCAGCTAAGGCTAGCGCTTTCAACAACGGCTCCATGGCCTTCTTCCTCGGCAGCCGCCCCCCAAACCTACCGCGTCTATAGGCAGTGTCACGATGACCAACGATACCTACATCTTACTCTCTGCGGGATCTTGGGTTTTGTAGAACAGAAAAGGGGAAGGGGAGAAAGGAGGAGGAACACAAATTTTGATCTGAAAACATATTGGTGGGAAAGTATGGCGCTAAAATTTAATTATTTTTTTAAAGTAATACTGACGGGTTCTGATGCCAATAGCTAGAAAATTAATAATTTCTCACTAACAATATGGCCTTTAAAAATACATTTTTTCTCTCATAAAAACTATAATATCTATGCCTTTAGTGATAGTATTTTCAATACCTTCACTAGTTTTTGTCATTATAAGTTCATTTTCTTGTAGTGTTCCTCCATATCGTTCCTGTTAAGACGGAATCAACGAAATTATCAATTAAACTAGTTTTGTGCTTTAGAGAAATTATCAATTAAACTAGTTTTGTACTCTAGATAACATGTTTTAGATTCTAAGATTAAATTCTCAAGGTTTTGGTGTAATTGATTCTCTATCAAGTAGTATCAGAATCAAATTATATATTTTTAAAGCCTTTTTCGTGTTTTTCTTATTAAGTTAAGAAGAAAAACTTGAGTTTAATTAAAATTTGGAATGAAAATGAGATTTGGTGTGATTTTAGAGCGAAAAATTGCGGAAAAATGGAGTCGGGCAAAGGGAAGAAGCTAGTCCATACATTATTCGTGCTAGGGAGAGTGTGTGAGCGTGCCCCAGGAGGCAGAAGAGCTATCTCTGGTGCATGTGATACATGAGCTAGTGGGTGTGCGTGGGCACGTCAAGCACATGTGCTCCACGTGCGAGCCTATCTACCATCCTTCTCTGGTTTTTACAGTTTTTCTCGTGAACATTTTGAATATTTCAATGAAGTCCCTATTTGATTATTTTTCACTTTTTGAAGCCTTTTTCGCCTGGTTTTAACCAAAATTGATTTAGATTTTCTAAATTAATTTTTAAAAGTCATATTTGATAAAAATTGTGACATTTTAAGAGATAAATTTTTATCTCATAATATTTAATTTATGAATTGATATAAAATTGTCACATATGGAAAATTAATTTTTCTCAATTAAAAATTGACAATGTAATTGATTTAAATATTGTGAACATAATGTTTTAGAACATTTAGTCCCATATCCATGATGAACAAAAATTATGTGACTAAATGTTTTCAAGACAATAAATAAAGTGTATCACAGTATAAAATTTTTTTTTAAAATTAGTTAAAATATTGTCGCCAAAGTGGTTTTTTGACTGAGTTTTTAAAAAATATTCGGTTTTATATGTTTTAGAGATGTTTCAAATTTGATTTATAATTATTTAACCCAAAAGTGTTTATTATAAATTAAATTTGAATAGAAAATATAAGACATTTGATTGAGAATTAGCTGATGTAAGTGATTTATACACCCAAAGATGGTAATTTTCCAAGTAATTGGTAAATTCCTAGATCTTGCTTATATGAAGAATTTACTATTGTATATTATATATTATGCCCAAAGGTATTTATATAATGATGTGCTAAAATTCTTTGGATTAATACTCTTCTATGGCTTTGAATATTATTGTTGTCTTTTAATAAAGGTTACATTGTTTATTTTTTCAGTTACCTTCTCAGTTAACAATAATATAGTGACTATTGAAATGATAACAAGCTCTAATTATAAGATGTGGAAGAGAGACGTAGAATTGGCTATAGAGTTGGCGGATATTGATATTGTTATGACAATTCTGCAACTAGCTGGCCTAACTTAGATAGTTCATTTGTAGAAAATAAGTTACATTCAACTTGGTATAAAATAAATTGCACATGTTATTTGATCATTAAAAGATCAATTCTAGAGCACTTGTTGAGAAGTCTTTCAGAAACTCATATAGTAAAAGAGTTTTTGACTGCAATGTCTCAACGTTATCAAGTATCTATCAATGCTGAGATTGGTATCTTTTTCAACCAATTATACTACATGAGGTATAATGGAGTAGGAGGTGTTAGAGAATACATACTCACTATAGTCTACATACAAAAAAAGTCATAGAAGCTTGACATAATTCTCCCTGATGCTTGTATTGTGCATTAAGCTTTCCATACTTTATTACCGAAGTTTAGGACACTTATTACTGCATACAACTCAATGAAGAATCCTTGGATTGTTAATGATTTCATTGTCATATGCGTAACTAAGGAAAAGAAGCTAAAGACATGATAGGTTAGTACTACACTTCTTGTGTCAGGTCCTTAGTGGAAAGACAAAAGAAAAGAGGTAAGAAAGCTAAAACTAATGTTCCTAGTTCTAATAAAGAGTTAGCCTATTCTTGTGCTATGGGTGGTGATAAGTTTTTTTTTTTTGTGAAAAAGGAATTTAGATGTTTATTTTGCAAAAGGAAATGTCATAAGAAAGTGGATTGTCCAAAATATAAAGCTTGGTTGGAAAATGTAAGTTTGCAAATAACTTTTTAGGTCTTGTTGTTTGTGAATCCAATCTAGTTAATGCCACTTCTAGTTCTTGGTGGGTTGATAGTGGGGCGACTAAACATGTTGCTTTCACATTACAAAGGTTCATAAACAAGAGGAAACCAAATAAAGAAGAGTCAATGTTCTCGGTTGGCAATAATGACACAATGAAAGTTCTTTTGATTGGAAGTGTATGTTTGAATTAGACACTGGTTTTGAACTCTTTTTGACAAATATTTTGTACATATCATCCTTTAGATGAAAGTTGATATCAGTGTCTGAATTTAACAAAATTGGTTATGCTTTTGTATTTAAGTATGAAATTATAAATACAACTTTCAATTCAAAAGCAATTGGCTGTTGTTTTTTTTGTGTTCATATGGTCTACATCAAGTGTGTTTGAATTCAAATGAGATTTATTTCATCTTGTAATGTTGAACATGTTGTTGCCAAAAGACCCCTAATAAAGAATAAGTATTCCATATTATGGCATAAAAGGTTTGACCACATTTCTAGAAAAGCAGTAGAAAGGCTAATTAAGGATAATATCCTATCTGACCTTAACTTTAGTTACCTAGAAACATGTGTTAACTGTTATAGGTAGGGTGTGCATAGATTCGGTTCGGTTTAAAACCGAACTGAATTTTAATAAATCGAACCGAACCAATACAAATATGCGAGAACCAAACCAAAATATATTATAAACCGAACCTAATTGAATCGAAATATTTCGGTTTGGTTCGATTCAATTTAATCAATTTTGTAAATTAATTTATTAATTAACATAAATTATAATTATTACTATATTTTATCAATTTTAAAAAATTAAAATCAATCATAATAACATTGTCCATTAATACAAATTAAAATCAATTATCATAATTTTATTAATCACCATGAAATTAAGATTGTTAACACAAATTAGAATAAATTGTTATAGTTCATGATTTATCAACTACCATGTAACAAAAGCTAATTATTATAAACTATAATTTTTTATATTTTATATAAAAATTAGAATTAATTACTATAAAATTATATATATATATATATATATATATATATATGCATAAAAAAATTCAGTTGGTTCGATTTAATCGGGTTTTCAATACTTTTAACCGAACCAAACCGAATAAATCAAAATTTTCAAACATAAACGAACCAAATAAACCAAAAATTGAATAACCTAACCAATAGACCGAATTCAATATGGTTTTATTCAAGTTTCAGTTTCGATTTCGATTTCGGTTCGGTTTTGTTTACCCTTAGTTGTAGGATAAATTGACAAAGATTAAGAAAAATGAACCTATTTGGAGTTTAGATTACTTAGAGATAATTCATATAGATATATGTAGGCCTTATTCACCCATAATATGCAATAACAAGTATTTTATAACATTCATTAATGATTTTTCCCGATATATATATCTATACTTGATTAAAGAAAGGGCATAAATTCAAGATTTTTAAAAATGAAGTCAAGAAGCAGTTGAAAAAAGTTATCAAGATTTTTATATCTGATTATGTTAGAGAGTATTATGGCAAATATGGTGTAATAGGATAAGTAAAAGGTCTTTTTACTAAATACTTGAAAGACTGTGAAATAGTAGTTCAGTTTACTATGTCAGGTAGTCCTAAACATAATGGTGTGGTCAAAAAGCAGAATTGCACCTTAAATGAAATAGTAAGGAGCATGATATCAAGGTCAAATATCCCAGACTTTTTGTAGGGCAAAGCTATGAGAACGACATTATATATATCCTTAATAGAGTCCCCAACATGTGACTAAAATGCCATTTGAATTATGGACTAGATGGAAGCCCAGCTTGAATCATCTTTGAGTTTAGGGTTGTCCTTTAGAGGTATGCCTTTACAATCCTATTGAAAAGTAAATTGCAATCTAGATTGACTCATTGCTATTCTATAAAATTTCTAGATCATTCTAAAAGCTACAAATTCTATTATAAAGAAGGGGGTTTTACAATTATAGAATCACAAACAACTAAATTTCTAAAGTTTGATGTAGCTGATGAAGATGATCACCCTAAGATCACTAGACAAGAACAATAGACTAACATTATACATATTCTTATACCCAAACAACCTGTAATGTTAGATCTTACACCTATGATTAATCCAATTTTGGAGGAGCCTATATAGTTAAATGAGGCTTTATCATTATAGGATGTGGTTGCACAAGTGCCTTTTAGCAAGTCAACTAGGGAGAGGAAATCTGCTATTTCTCCTAATTGTATTGTCCATTTAGGTGAGAGTGATTATGATACTGGTAATATTTCTAATCCTATATCTTTTGAGGAAGTTGTTTCTAAGTCCCATTCTGATCCATGGTAGAATGTAATGAGGGATGAAGAGTAATTTATAGATTGTAATGTAATGTGAGAGCTTGTTGAATTACTAAAAAGTTGTAGACCTATCAGTTGTAAGACCAAGAAAGACTCCAAAAGAAATATAGAGAGGTTTAAATCCATATTAATTGTCAAAGGATTTACTTAAAGATGATGAATTGATTATAATGAAACTTTTTCTCCTATATTCTCGAATGATACATTTAGAATAGTCATAACACTAGTAGCTCATTTTGATTTAGAGCTACATCAGATGGATGTTAAAACCACATTTCTAAATGGAGAATTGAATGAAGAGGTCTACATGAAACAACATGAAGGACTTTAGGAAGATGGAAAAGACCATCTTATATGTAGACTTAAAAAAGTCTAATTATGGTCTAAAACAAGTATTACGACAATGGTACCTGAAATTTGATAGTATGATAGCCTCTTTGGAATTTATCAAGAGTAAGGTTGATAGATGCATATATCTTAAGGTTAGTGGGAGCAGATATATCTTTCTGATATTATATGTAGATTATATATTGTTTTACAAGTAATGATTTAGGAACACTTTATGAGGTAAGACAGTTGTTATCCAAATTTTTTTATATGAAAGATCTTGGAGAAACGTCTTTTATCCTTGGAATTGAAATCCATAGGAATAGATCTCAAAATCTTTTAGGTCTCTCTCAGAAAGCATACATTGAGTTGATATTGAAAAAATTCAATATGCAAGATTGTAAATCTTGGGATGTGCTAATTGCTAAAGGTGGTAAATTGAGCCTGACACAATCTCCCAAGAATTAGGTTGAGATAAAATCAATGAAAGTAGTGTCATATGCTAATGTAGTAGGAAGCTTGATGTATGTTCAAGTGTGCATTAGATAGTACATTGCATTTTTAGTAAGCATTCTAGGAAGATATCAATCTGATCTTACAATGGACCATTGGACTGTGGCTAAAAGGGATTTGAGATACCTTAAAAGGACCATCTTAACATATAAAAAGTTTGAAAATCTTGAGTTGGTTGGTTATATCGACTTAGATTTTGCTGGTTGCTCAGGTGACAGAAAATCCACATTAAGTTACATTTTGATGTTAACTAATGGGGATGAATCTTGGAAAAGTGTTAAACAGTCCTTAGTTTCATCTTTCACAATGCAGGTTGAGTTTGTAACATGTCATGGTGCAGCTATACAGGCTATTTGGCTATGAAATTTCATTGTTGAAATGTCAATTGTTGATTCCATTGGCAGACCCATAAAGTTTTATTATGATAATTTGCTGGCTATGTTGTTTGTGAAAACAATAAGGATATATGAAAGTCAAATATTTGATATTAAAAGAGCTAGTGAAGAAAAGTGACATTGAAATAGAACATATCAGTAGATATGATATGATAGCTGATCCCTTTACTAATGGTATTCAACCCAATATTTATTAGAGACATGTCATTAGTATGAGTCTAAAGTCGACTTTTGATACATTAGATTAATAAGAGGTTATCTAGCTGCTCTATATAATTTTGTTTGTACTTGTATATTGGTATAATAAACTCTGTTGAACTGATGATCATCAATGCAATTATATGTATTTTCATTGGATAATATAATGTGATATATATATATATATTAAAGTCTTAAAATTAGTGTCGTCTTAAGCAAAGGTTTGTGACATTATAGTTTATAATCTTATTGTATATCTTGTGACACATAAAGAATATTGCGAGATATAAAGTTTTTAAGTCTTACAAACTTCAATTGAAGTTATAAATAATTTCTTATACATACATGTGTTGAATCCAGATAAAAAATTACCGATTGACAAGAAAAACACATGAAGTTTGTCCACAAAAATGAGTGTTGACTAAACTTGTCACATTACCACACAATGCTCATGATTAGTAGGGTTATTGATATATGTGACTATAGATGGTCCCATATTCTTGAATAATGTGGTTTTCGCTATGATTCATTGTCAATAATCTTACTGAATTGAGTAAATAGGAATTTTTTTTTTTTGTAATGAGTTCTCAATTAATTTGGCCAGGTGGGAGAATGTTAGCTATTTTATATCTAATTTTGGACTTTATTAATTGAAAAATAAAGACATTATAAAATAAATGGCCTTAAGAATATGATCAATATTTTATTTAGACAAAACTTCATGAATTAATTTAGAGTGGATAATTAATGTAGGCTCCATAATAATATGGATATGATGGACGATCTATGATTATTATATCGAGTAAGCTAAGTCTTTCTTATTGCTAACTCTTATCTCCTCTATATAAAGTTGAATAGATGATAAGAAAAATGAAGTTACATCATTATGAGGAAACGAGAGAAGTTCTTGCTCCAAACTCTTCTAGCTCGTTCTTGCTAAGATGAAATTGTTGAAATCAAGTTCTTTTCTTCGTCTTCTATATCAATTAAACTAGTTTTATGCTTTAAGTTGCATGTTTTAGATCCTGAAATTAAATTCTGAATGTTTTGGTGTAATTGATTTTCTATCATCTCTCTCAATTTTAGGCCAAATAACCTGGCTCTCATACCACTTTGATACCAAAAAAAAAAATTATAAGGAAGAAAGAAATAACACTCAAATATTGCATTTTCTAACTTAAACACACTTCAAATACAAGGGATGTATATGTAGGCACTAAAGTAACCCTTTAAATTCAAGTTACATCAACCTAGACTAGAATTCCATACATGAACCATAATAAATGTATAACATTAAGCATAAATATTAAATTTTACGCATTTATAAAAACTCAAGAGACACCTAAAGATAATAGACAGTTTAAAATGCAAATTATTTATTTCAACATACTCATATATCAACAACTGCCACACCTCGATTATTATCTTGTCCTAATCCTTAACTTAACCTCTTTAACATTTTTGTTTAGTTTTGCTAGTGTAATAGGATTATTATACGATAAGAGCAATATCTATTATCTGCCATGTTGCTATTTTGAGAACGAAGTTGGGTGGATCCTACAACTTAGTTTTGTGAAGATGACCTAAATATGTGTTATTTATATGTTCAAAATAGAAAATATGTGAATAAAAAATTGAAAATCAAAGTAAGTTTTTTGTCAAAAGAGATAATAAAAAAAAAAGTAGGGCTGAAAAATTGAAACACGTAGCATACGCGCTAGAAGATTTACGTCATTGGAATATTTTCAGAATGTGTCTCTTGAGCTTTTGTGTATTTAAGTTGATTTATGAATGAATCATTTAAGTTCATGAATGTTTAATTAAGTTCATTAAGTATATATATGAATGAATTAGGTTCATTATATATATATAAACTAATTAAAATATGGTTCATGAATTGAAAATAATTCACAATTAATTATATATATAAGATATATTTAATTAAGTTCATTAAGTATATATATGAATAAATTAGGTTCATTATATATATATATAAACTAATTAAAATATGGTTCGTGAATTGAAAATAAATCACAATTATCATTTCTCTTTCCTTTCTCTAGTATAAATAGATGATCATTTTCATATTAAAAAGACACCTAAGACACTTTTGAAATATTCGCCTCCTCCTTCCTTTCTTCTTCGTAATAGAATGATATTATTTAGTTTATTGTGAGACAAATACCATTTGATTCTAAATACCTGTAAAGCAAATTTATCTTAAGAATATTATGTGAAACCTAGACCTCATATTGCTTTCTTGTGCCTTTTTTTATATTATCGACCTTATATTAGATTAGCAATATTCCATCATATTCTTAACACAATTCTATTGGAAAAGTCGAGATGATTTAGTTTGGTTTTCAAAAACTCAGATATATTTGATAAAGAAAATGTCAAACATATCTCGGTTCATAAGGCTGAACCAGGCTAAAACAATAATACAAAACCACGTAAAAATTTGTTTGATTATGAAAAAGTCAAAATGCAAAATAGGTTCACCAATAATAAGAAATTTTCCTTGTATATAATAATTTTATGGAATGTCTCTTTATTCTATCTTGTCAATTCATTAGTGAAGAGTCAATTGAATGAACAAAGGATACATCTAGCCTAGTTTTCGATTATCTTTTCTAATTATTTTTTATTGTCCCTTTTGTTGATACAGGTAATTCAGGTGGTAGAAATATTGATGCATATTTTGCAGAAGGTGAGAACATATAAATTTTTTTAAACACCTAGGTAAAATTTGTGATTTGGAATATTTATCTCAAGTATGATAATAACATACATATTATTTATCATCAAAATTTATTTTTATAAATAGATAATTAGTTCAAGGAATTTAAAGTTTATCAACTAAATTGCACTTTATAGAAGTTAGGAGAAGTATCATATAGCATTAATGCTTTTGGTTTTGGGAATTTAAGCATACCAATGTGGATTTTGATAGAAAGATACCTGGAGGTCCTAAATGATGTCTGGATATTAGAGGTTCTAGAATAATGATGGATTTTGTTTTCATCACCTATGTGCTTGTGGGATACTATGTTCTCTAACCTTCTCTTTCCCTTTATATATAAATATATATATAACACGAACTATTGACCTTTTCTATATTCTTGTTCATTTTTCTTAAAGAATCTTGACCCCTCTGTAGCCAAGGGTACTTGAATCAATCTCTATATTTCTGGTTCCCTATTTGATTCAATGTCTTTCAATTCAGTAGAGTCTATAAAACATCGAAGATTCTAGTGAAATATTGGGGAGCCAGTCCCTTATCTCCATTAATTTTCTTAATTTGACCTTAGGAGTTCCTTTAGAACCCTTTATCTAAATGACACATCCGCTAAACAAAAATAAAAATGGATTCTCCTCTTGCCTTTTGACTATATACACTTCAATTGTTTGCCTTGCTTGGTCCATATTTAAATTGACAACTTTACTCGGGTAGATTTTATGACAAATGATCTTTCCTATACCAACATCAACTTCTTATCATCATTATTAAGACTGATCAGTTGCAACATAAGCTGAATAGAAACATGAAGAATAATATTTAAAGGGAGATGGTTAAGATATAAGATAATAAATTTCTCTTTATAAGTATCTCAGGACAAAAGTCCTAAATGATTTTGGGCTTGAAGCAGGCCGGCTTCTTAATTTTATGCCTTTTTTTTTTGTTATCAAATCTAACATCATATTATTCCATCTTTGTAACTTTTATTATTCGTTTATACCTGTCAGGTTTGTCACTTTCGGTCTATTGGCTTGGTAAGAATATTTATTCCTTTTAAATTTTGAATCATAACTTATAAGATAGTTTACAAGAATGCATAGTTTATATTTGTATAAACTAAAATATCAAAATATTGCGAAAATGAAACTTAAATTGTATATATATTCATGATTAAGAAAGATATTAGGGCAACAAATTAAAATAGATTTTTATTTTTGGAATTGATAATAAATGCTCAAATTATTAAACTTAATTAATGCAAATGCAATATTTTTTTATGTAGAAGATGTTGATAGCCATGCAACACAAATTATCTAACAGTTTTTTGGAATTATTTTTCTACAGTGTTATATCGGATAGTTTTATTCCTTGCTGGGGTATTGTTTGTAGTTCCCTTTCTAATCTACAAATGGCGAAGGAGACATTTATCTGCATACGATAAAATTGAAGAGTTTCTTGAAAGCAATAATAATTTCTTGCCAATTAGATATTCTTACTCAGAACTTAGAAAAATGACAAAGGGTTTTAAAGATAAATTAGGTGAAGGAGGTTATGGTTCTGTGTATAAAGCAAAGCTTCGCAGTGGTCAATTTGCGGCAATAAAATTGTTGAATAATGCCAAAGCTAATGGACAAGACTTCATCAATGAAATTGCCACTATTGGAAGAATTTACCATGTTAATGTGGTACGACTTGTTGGTTTTTGCGTTGAGAGATCAAAATGTGCTCTTGTCTATGAATTCATGCCTAATGGATCTCTCGACAAATATTTATTTTCTCAAGAAGACAGCCTCCCGATAAGTATTAAAAGAATGTATGAGATTTCTCTTGGAGTTGCTCATGGCATTGACTATCTTCATAAAGGTTGTGACATGCAGATTTTGCATTTCGATATCAAGCCACACAACATTCTTCTTGATGAAAAATTAACCCCAAAAGTTTCAGATTTTGGACTGGCAAAATTATATCCAACAAATAATAGTATCGTGTCTCTAACTGTAGCAAGAGGAACAATGGGTTACATCGCTCCAGAATTGGTCTTCAAGAATATTGGAGGTATATCTTATAAAGCAGATGTGTACAGTTTTGGAGTGCTATTAATGGAAATGGTTGGAAGAAGAAAGAGTTTGAATCCATTTGTTGAGCAATTGAGCCAAATTTACTTCCCTACATGGATTTATGACCAATTCAACAAAG
>CATIWF010170001.1:0-18500 GCA_949630135.1 Balakata baccata
TAACTGATTGAACTTGAATATATTATTTATCTTTTAAAATATGATATTACAATAATAGTTTATTTTATCATTTCGGAGATTTATTCAATTATTTCAGCTTTAATTGATAATTTGTTATTATAAAAGTTTCCATTATTGTTAATATTACGTCTAATTAAAAGATGAGAATAACAGAAAGTATTTTTAATTATTTTTTTCAAATTTAAAAAAAATAATATTTTGAAGTACTTATCTTGGTCGATTTGAATGATTTCACTCCGGCTGCTTTATACTCTATAGCTCATATACTGGTGGAGAGCAAGGAAGACCTAATACTATGGATGCGCCGATAACTAATCCTCAAAAAGCTAACCAAAATTTATGATGATGGTACTAAGATTGTACAATTTATAATAAATTAAATTGATCGTATCCACTTAAGAGGATAATTTTATATTATATTCTTTCAATTTAATTATAAATCTTGAATTCAAAGTCATGAATATACAATTATATTAAAATTTTTGAACGAGTGTGTTTGCTGTTTTTCGGACTAGGTCCTACTCTCTACTATGGACGCTTTGGATTAATTTTTTCTTTCCTCTCTCCTTAAAAAAAAGGTAGGAGACACTTAAAAAAAGGTTGGCGATAATTAAGTGATATAGCACGCACCCTAATTTAGGATCCTAATTCTATATAAGGACAAAATTAAAAAAAAAATTTAAATTTCTTTGATTTTATAAAAATGAGAAATAAATAAAATTTTAGATTTTTTCTAAGCTGATAGTTAAAATGGAATAAAGAGAGTATATTGAATTAATTGATAATTTCTTTTAGTTAACCAGTTCGCTAAAATTTTTTCATTAACCCATTCATATAAATTTATTTTATAAAATTATAAATTATTAATCAGGCCATCAATTTTTACGCAGCCCTACCTCCAGACACCTTATTTCTAGACTATTGCCTACTTACTCAGTAACAAATTATGAATAGTGAAATTTTGGTTTTTTTTATAAATTTTATGTATTAATTTTTACATCTATTTATAATGTTGAGATTGTGATGTGAAAAAATCGATTTTAATCTATTATAGTTGGATTCAGTTTGATTTCATAATAGTATGTTTTTAGATTCGATTTAATCTAATTCAATCATTTTACCAAAACTTGATATTATTTAATCAGATCAAACAGAATTAAATTTAAATATAGGATTTTTATAATAATAATAATAAATAATTTCATATAAAAATTAAATAAAATCACTGAAACATATGCAAATAAATATGATTTTTTATTTTTAATTTTCAAGTTTAGAAAATAGAAAACAAGAAAACTAAAGAAAATAAAATAAAAATTGAAAAAGAAATTTCCCCAACTAAACAGCCTGCATGTAGGTTTTGAGGTCTTGTTGGCACATTCTCTATCATAGCTTCGCTAGTTGATGATGAATTTTCTTTTTGATTTGCATGATTGTTGTGAGATCTGTCGATTTGCAAAGACCTGGAAAAGTCTTGGTCTTCCACTACAGCAGCCTAATTAAACTTAAGAACCACAAGCACTTCTATAAATAACCAAAATTTTCTTTTGCACACTGCATTACCTCCGCACTCACTTCCTTTCTAATTTAATCTTTTCATAGAAAGCAAACAAGGTCGTCTTATTATTATTATTATTGTTGTTGTTGTTGTTGTTGCTGCTGCAAGAGTTGCAATTAATGAATGTAGGACTTCAAGTTTTACAATTGATATGCATATTAATATGTTTCAGGTATCATTCTCAAGCTCTGGATCCCCATGGACCCAGAATGTGCAACAACAGATGAGGAGTCAGATGAGGATCAAACAAGCGACATAGTTGTTGATATATTGATTTATGCAGCAGTGCCTGTAATATCCGCGGCTGCAGATCTGGGCAAAGCTGCTGTGAGAAGAATTGGGAATAAATTGCATTACAGGAAGAACCTGAAGAAAAACTATGAGGACCTGGAGAAGGAATTAAAGAAACTAATTTCTCTTGCTAATGATATTGAAAAGGGATGTATTGCCAAAGAGGAAGTAAGAAATTTGAGCACTTACAAGGACTGGGAAAAGAGAGTTTGTTCAATCCAGGAAGAGGTTAAAGAGCTGCTTTCAAAGTTTGAAACAGCCAAATTTCATAAATCCAGTCTTAGTAGGGAGTTTGAGAATAAGGCTGCAGAAGTGACCCGCCATATTAATGAAGGACATAATCTTATTAGGCAGTTTCCTCCCAACTGATGGGACACTCAACAACAGATCCAGCTTCGTGATGTTATTGCTACCTGTTATCGTAATAAATTGATTTGGTAATTTTCTTAAGTTTGGAAAAATTTGGGCTTCAGTTTGAAAAAGTTGATATGAGGGCAGCTTGCTTTCTTATCATTTTATTTGCTTTTGTATTGTGTTTTTGGTGTATGCTTGCCAATAAATCTTTGAACATGAAATGGTTTATTGTCTTTATATTCAAGTAATGTTTTGTTGTCTTTGTATTCAAGTAACAGTATGTTTTCTTATTTATACTTTCTCCGAGCCATTCCAACTTTCATTTCAGGCTTTTTTTACGAAGATTAAGAATACTACTTAATAATCATAATTATAGATAAAAATGATTATATTACCATCGTTTAGAAAAACTAAAAATAGTAATAAATTATAATTACTCAAATAAAACTCATTTCTCTAAAACTGTAACATGAATGAAGTTGAGAAGAAAAAATTTGTTTTTTTTATTGATAATCTATAAAGTCAACTGGGGTGGAAAAAATATATTTTTCTTACACAACAAATATAATAAAATAGTGAGTTGTTTTTGTAATAATTTGTTGTCCAAATGTCTCCAATATTAATCTCCATTATGACTTCACAAACTTCGCCAGGTTATAGTACTCCATTAATTACTTGTAATACTCCCTGCATTACTTTATAATTGTCGCTTTATGGAATTTCATTAAGATTAAAAGGCTATCAATTAGTACTAAATTTAGAAAAAAATGAGAAATTAAGATAAATTTACTCTTAAGTTTGACTTTGGAATTCTACATAGCATTAGTAACTTTGGATTGATAATAAGGGGAGTTCATTTTGGTACGCTGCTCTTCTCTTACCAACAGTTTGCAAAGCTGGATAAAAAAAATTTAACTTCATTGATAATGACAAATAAATAAAATTTTAAATTTTCTCAGAACAACAGTTTTAAAGGAAAGAAGAGTTTTTATTTTTTCGCATTTCAGTATTTGAAATTTAATCTTTTATCAGCTTCACAACCTCTTGACAAGATTCCTGCGCCTAAAGATGCGTCCAATAACCTTAGGTGGATTGATTCTTGACGAGAAAATAAACTTTTTTTTAAGCGAGTGGTGAGAAAAAATTTATGGTTTGAATAATCTGCTAAAGCAATTATCAATGTTTCATTAGCTTAGTTTCTGATTAATACAATTCTATAGGCCCTTATTATACAATTTTGGGCATGGCTAGCATCATACCAAAACTGTACGTGTTATAATGTTTCGGGCATGGCTAGCATCATACCAAAACTGTACGTGTTATAATGTTTCGAAGACGCATATGCATATTTACAGAAGAAAGTTAAGGGATTTGGAAATGAAATGGTATGAGAAGGTGTGGAAGATTGAAAGAGAAGCAAGAACTTTATTTAGCAAATATGAGCATACCAGATATTGTTGGGTTTTCAGTTGAGCAAAACCTAGTAGAAAAATGGTTAATTTATTATAGAAAATTGGCGAACAAACAAATAATGGGAAAGATATAGGACAATTAGTATTGGAAATATTTGACAGTCATAAAATTAAACAATAATCAATTTACAGGAAATATTCTCAACTCCATTGGAGCTGTAAGCTTGCTTGTGTCACTTTGTCCTCGTGATAACAATCTCTGTGGTGCAGTTCCATCATCACTTGCAAATTGCACAAGTCTAATCACACTTGATTTGAGCGAAAATAAATTGGTTGGAAACATTCCAACCTGGATTGGGGAGAGATTATCACGTTTGATCATTCTCAACTTTCATCCAAATAAGTTCGATGGCTGCATTCCTAAGGAGCTATGTCATGTCTCTTCTTTGCATATCCTAAACCTTGCTGACAACAACCTCTCTGGTACAATACCATGCTGTTTCAAAAATTTCACTGCAATGGCTACAAGGAATGACTATGGGCAAGGTTTCTTTTGATTATGATACAGCTTTTGATGGTCCTAATCCATTCTCAGAGAACACTTTACTAGTAATGAAAGGGAATATTTTGGAGTACAACACCAATCTTGGGTTTGTAAAAAGTACAGATCTTTCCCACAATCAATTATCTGGAGAAATTCCTAAAGACACAACAAATCTTGGAGGATTACAGTGGCTGAATTTGTCACAAAATGCTTTGGTTGGTAGAATTCCAGAGGATATAGGTGTTATGAGATCATTGGAATCTATAGACTTCTCTAAAAACCAACTATCTGGTGAGAGAGTATGTCTAGTCTCTTAACTTTCTTAGTCAATTCAACTAGTCCTACAACAAATTGTCAGGTAGAATTATTGACATATATCATTGCTATTATTTATTTCTTTGCATATTTTGATTTATTTTCCTGTTTTGGCTCTCATCTTTCCCTGTTTTAGTGCTCATCCCATAATTAGTGGGATTGACTTCTTATATTTTCCCTTATTGATTGGGACTGTTGTACTATATAAGCTTGTTTACAAATCAATGAAAGATAAGCCATTTACACAAATTAATATGGTATTAGAGTAGGTTGTCTAGGGCACGTTTTTTCTCGTCATGATTGAAGAGTAGGAGTAGCAACGGGGCAGGTTGGAGGTGGATTTCTCTGTTCCCGATCCAGAAACCCCATCCTGATTCCCGATGGAAAATTTTTTTTTGTCCTCATTCCTACATCCGACGAGGACGAGGATCCCCAATCTGATCCAATTTCCGATTTATATTATATATTTTTTTATTTTTTTACTTTAAATAAATGTTATATTCTTATTTTATTATTTTTAAATTTATTAATTATGTTAAAAATATATAATATTATATGTATAAATATAAATAAAATTATCGAGGCAGGAATCGGGGCAGAGGATGTATATATCTTCTCCGATACAAAAAATCTCGAGGTCAGGACAGGGCATCGCGGGTCGGACTAAAATTGCCATCCCTACTGAAGAGATTGGCCAAAACTCTACACCCACCAAAACTTAGTTAACTACCATAAATCCCAATACAAACACATACAATCTATCTTCACCATATGCATTGCACCCGTCTGATCATCCAGGAATTGTTCTTGTCTCTTGTCTTATCAAAGAAGATAATTATTCAACATGGCAAAGAGCTATGACTAACTCATTACTTGCCAAAAACATATTTGGCTTTGTTGATAGAACTCTATCTCGACCAGAATCAGATCAACGACTCTTATGGCTTGGATCAAAAACAACTCCATGGTTATTCAACTCCCTTTATTCATCTCTTCATGACAGTGTTGCCCATTTTGATAATGCAAGGGAGATATGAGTTGATCTTGAAGAACGCCTATCACAAAGGAATGCACCTCTCGTGTACACCAATTAAAGACAGTGATCGTGAATACACAGTAGAAGGATACATTTGTGGCTGCATACTACACAAAATTAAAAGAGCTTTGGGATGAATACAACACATGTTCTCAAATCCCTCCGTGTATTAGGAGTGTTAAATATCATCACTAATTGGGCTTGATATTTGTTGACCCATTTGCTAGCCCAAGTCCATACAAATAAGGTGCATCCTTCACATGTGATATATGTATGTTTACATGATTTATTACCACTTATATTCATGTGATATTGATAAATAGAATGACATGTAAAATGTATATGAATGATGATTATTACTTGTAATTGTGATTTGTTTGTTACTTTAGAAAGCTTTTGATAATTATTCTCATTGAGTTGCAATTCATCAAATTGCATTTTTTTCAGGAAGAGTCGAGTAATTAGTTTATTTTGGAAGTGCATACCACATAGAAATATGGATCACAGGTTACCGGCCGAGCCTCACCAATCTCTCTCTTTGCATTTCACTTATGTATAGATACATGTCTTTTATGTTTTGAATTGCATGTTTGTATAAGTATAATATAGTGAATATGCAACAATGTGAAATATATTTTGTATGTAGTGAAGATATTATACTTTGCGGAATTGTTAAATACTATAAAGTGATATTATTATATGATTCAAAAAAAAAAATTATTCCTCACTATAAATAGGATAATGTCTTATTTTATGTAATATACGATAACATAATAAAAATATAAGTGATATATATAGGTATAAGGCATTACAATTCCCTAGGCCAAAATACTCAATTTCAAGCCAATTTTTGTCTCCAACTAATTTTAAGGGATTTTTCTACCACATATCAAGATTAAAGGTGGGAGGAATTTTCCAAAAGGAAGATGAACCATAGAGCCAAGATTGCAAATATATATATATATATATATATATATGTTGCGAGAAATAGGGTATGTGAGGAAATGATTTTGCTCAAATGGGTTTTGGTTACTGAGCTTGGTATATCCTGATCTGCAATGGTGGGCGTTGCTCCAAGTTCACATTGTTTCTGAGGGATGAGCTAGGCATTTTTCTTGTGAAGACATGAGATGGGCACAGAGGACGGAAGATCGGCCAACGAAGCTCGGGTGGAGGGCGAAGTGTCTGATATGGGAGTTATGGTCGACGATTGGAACCTTGGGCAACTATGGGTTTTCTTTTGTGGTAGTTTTCTTTGTTGGGTATTCTTATTTTTATGGATAGATTGCCCAAAATTAATGGAGGGAGCAAATTAGTTTTGCAGCTTTGAGGAAGAAGAAGAGAAAGGATTGGGTTTTTGAGAGTTGAAATTTTTTGGTTGAGGAAGAGAAAATGAAGAAGATTTGAATTCAAATTTGATGAGTTTTCTCTTGGGAATGAGTTTTTGTCTCCTTAAATATTCTAATATTTATTTTTCCTGCTTCTAGAACTCTACGTCTGGAGAAGAAAATAAGACCTGGGGCCTCATGGTTGAAGACGAAATGAAAGAGGTTAGAGAAAGTTGAGAATTTATAATCCATACAATATGGCACATGATCACACTATATGTGAGGAGGCAATTGTTTGTACCATATTTTTGTTATAGACTCATTTAGGTGAAGCCCAAATCCATGACAAAAATTAAAGCCCAAGATCCATATAAGTAATCAGAGTCTATAAGGAGTCAGTTAATTGGTGGAAATAGTAAAAGATGAGATCCCTGGAGAATAAGAGTAGTTAGAGAAAGGTAGAAAAAAACGTGGAAGTAATTATAAAAATATGATACACTAAAGACAGTTGAAGAGAAGGTAGTAGAGAGTAGAGAATATGGCCAATAGTTATTTTTGGCCCTAATGCTAAAAAAAAAAAAAAAAGACAACTATAGAGAAAAAGAATGAACTAACCAATCAACAGTAAACCACTCAATCAACACATACAATTATTACTCAAATTTAGTCAATCTCTATAGCAATTTTCATTAAGCATCAGTCTTTTTAGGATAGCTTCAATCGTTCTAATTTCAATTCAATTTTATTATAACTTGTTAACATTTCTTTTATCAGTAAATTCATCATTCCTCAAGTATTGTGTTTGTTTAATATTCATTCTTCTTTAAAACTCATATGCTCCCTATCTTAGTCCATTCACTTAACATTTCAATTTCATTAGCAATCAAATTTAGGCATACTATCAAGGAAATCTAGGGATCCACAATCTTTTGATTAAAAGTCAAGGCACAATCTTTATATCTAGTTTGGAAACACTTTAATTTTCTGGCACGCTTGTACTTTTATAAATTTTATTTTTGCAGCCAACAACAAATGTTATCCTTATTTGGCAGTTACTATTGAGGTAATTAAGCATAATATGATTTTATTTTTGGCTTTCCGTAGTGTGACGAATAGTGTAAAAGTGAAGCAGCAACTAGTAAACATTTTTATTTGGCTAAACATAGAAATGGTACTGACTTTAGAATGCCTTGACTCACAGGTGGAGTTCAAGGAAAAGGCCAGAAGTCATGAGGTTATAACAAAACATGCAAGAACCTGCTTAGTCATCCAAGAGATAGGAACCTGAATACTTCACTATTCATCTCATGAGAAGACAGATCAATGTTGGTAGTATACCCAAAAGAAGGATATGGAATTGATGATGGGACAAAAGTCTACTTAGTAGAATAAGCATCGCATTGTTATTCTGTTGCTTTTTTAGTTCTGATACTCATTTATTTCATATTTAGTTTTGTTATTTTGCATCTATGGGTCTCCTGATTTTGCTTTTACTGTTTCCATCTCTGGAATATATTAGTGGATTGTGAACGAGCTGGCCCTCTTGCAACGCCTTATTAATCAGGCAAATGAGAAGGCATGGAGAAGACAATATCCTTTTGATTGCTGATATTCAAATTGTTAAATGAAATATGTAACATTTAACAGTTCTTGCCTTTTCATTACCCTATTTGAGGAATGCTTTTCTAAGCAACTCATATTGAGACAAACTTACAGTAAGAATTCAAAATTAGGCCCTACAGGCATAAGTAACATCATTTAAAACTGGTTACTCGTTTGTTGATTAGATTTGATTCATCTTCATATATTAACATTTCACCTAGCCAGAGCTAAGAAGTTCTTCATGGCTAAAACAGATAAAATAATCTAGTGAAATAAACATATAAAAGACTTAAAGAATAGTGTTCGGGTCCACTGGACGGACAAGAAGGCAGCGCATCTTAAGGAGCAGTGCAGACTGAGGAATAAAGAATAGAATCATGAGCTTCTTTGTTGAAAATCCTCTTTTTTTTTTTTGGTAGGCGTTAATTATTTTGTTTTCCCACTTAAGTTTGTCTCTTTGGATTTAGTGTTAATTTTGAATGATGATTTAGGAAGTAATTGTTACTTTTTTGCTGCAATTTAGAGTTATATATTTTGATTTTAGCTGCAGAATGATTTTCCATTGAAAAATGGAAACGGTTTTTTAGTTTTTAAAAAATAAAAAAAATTAAAACGCGTAACCATACGATTGCGCCCTAAATGGTCCCTTTTTCGTTCTAGCCAAAAATATAAAAAATCGAAAAAAATAATAATTTTTCTAATAGTTTAAAATAAAAAGTTATCTCTGGCTTAACTTCTGGATTGCCGATTGGTTGCAGCCATCTCTGGCTGCTCATGGGATTTTACCTACGGTACCTCACCTTATTACAGATGAGATAAAGGAATATTTGCATAATGGAAGTTGGAATATTCCTACAGAATTGCCCAATGATGTTCACGACGAAATTAAAAATGTGCAGGTTCATTGGGAGGACAATGATGTGTGCATTTGGACATTGGCAGACGATGGGAATTTTTCCGTAAAACAAATACTCAATTACAAATCAGCTATAATTTCGCGAAATATTGACATCATGGCGAAATTCGGATGGAAAGAATTTCTTCCACCTTCAAGATCTCTCATTTTCTGGCGATGAAGACTTGGATATTTGCCTACACATGACAAGCTTATAAAACGTGGATTGTTTATGGTCATATAAAAAAACTGTGGAAACTTAAGATCATATTATGGTTAGTTGCCCACTGTCTCAGGAGGATTTGGAAATCAACCTCGAATTTTTTTCAAAGGAGAATTTATACAGCTAGTAGCTATATTGATTTGTTGAATGATGTAATAAAAGCGTGTTTTAGCTCACAACTGCAAGTTTTTTGGGAGGCTGCGATTGTCTGTCTTTGAGGGTTAAACTGTTTGAGCTCAAAGAGTCAAAAAAATTTTGGATTGGACAATTTGGGCTCTAGGAACTACTGTTTGGGGATGATCGGAAAATGGAAAATTGGGTGTTAAGTTGCCCACTCCATTTCTCCTATTTTCTGGCTTTTTTTCTCAAATCTAACATCGAAATAGATTCAGATGGTCAAAAATCTTGAACTTGACTCTTTGAGCTCCAAAAAAACACCATTTGAATGCTCATGGGGAATAATTCATTCACTCGCTATACATATAACTAATATATAATTTGTTTTGTAGAAATAAATTTAAACTACGACTTTGTTACAATTTGATTATATGTAGGTTATATGTATATTATATGTGCTGATAAATGTAATTCATATATAGTCAACATATAATAAACATATAATACAATGGTATTATTATTATTATTATTATTATTATTAGGTAGTTCTCGAGTTGCATTGGAAAATAAAAATATAGCTAATAAATATAACGAATAACATGAAAATTTTTAACATTTCTAACAAAAAAATTTTATTAAAATTTTTATGAAACCAAAAACCTTATTGTGGAATGATTTTTATTTTTTTAAATCTTGTGTAGAATAAATTATGATGTGTATATTGAAATATTTAATTATGAAAATTTAAACTAGTTTAGGATACAAGTTAGAGATAATAGAATTAGAGTGTTATTTATTTTGAAAAAGAGAAGAAAGTGAAGTACTTGATTAAAATTTGAAATATTATTAACCTAATCATAGATTAATTAAGTAAAGATTAATTAAAAATAAATACACCTTGCATGCTTTACACGTTCTGAGCATGCATAAACACATAACATTTGGTTATAAAGGCATGTGGCATGAAAAGGAATATGGTAAAAATAATAATAATAAAATAAAATATTTTAAATACAAATTTGTCAAATTAGTGGTCTTCCACCATTACCAACCATCAGCAGCTTCCGGCCACACACTACTCTACGACTTCCATTATAAGTTTCACCTTTTCCAGTCCAGGCCTCCCTTTGATCAGTCTCCACAAGCTATCCTTTCCACACCCACCACTCTCCTTCAGCTAAAATATTTGGCGTTTTCCTCACCTTTTAAGCTCATGGCCAAACAGAAATTTGAACTGACTATTGAAATTAAACTCTCCATTACTCCATCTATTTTCTTTTACATTTTTTCTCTCTCTTCTTTAAAGATCTTCTATTTCTTCAGTATGAAGAAGAAGCGAAAATGGCTGAGATAGAATCTATGGAAGAAACAATTGAAGTGAAGCCGCAATCAGATAGGAAAGTATGCTCGATTGCATCATTCAGTGGCTACAGACCCGCCATATTTTCTATGCTCTCATCCAAAAATCGAAAAGAAAAGAATGAAGAAATTAAAAAAAAAAATTCAAAATCAAGTTGAACTCGTCCGTCGTCTCGGTCTCTTCGATCTCCTCCTCTCCATCGGCGCCGGCATCTTCGTCCTGGAACTGTCGCCCGGGGTGCTGGACCTGATATCTCCTTTGACCTTCTCAGAAACCCGATTCCTACTGTGATATTTGCGTGAGAAGTTAATGGAGGAAAAAGAAAAAATTTAAAGGGGAAGGGACTTAGTGGAAATGAAACATCATAGGGGAATAGACCGGAGAAAATCTAAAAAAAAGGGCCATTTTGTGTCATTTCCTCAATAAAATTCTCATGTTAAGTATTTGTTGTTTTTTCTTCGGAAAGATCCAATACCAAGTGAACGTATTTGAATTAGTTGAAAGTCTTATGAATGATATTTTCCATACAGATGTAAATTAAAATCAGCTAGGACCTAAGATGAATTTATGGATATTAATTCCAATAGGACTCATTGACTCCCTCCTCTTTTTTCCTGTTGAGGACGACATTTCCATAGACAGATAATTTTTCTTTTCTCCTTTTTTTTTTTTTTTTTAACTTCAAGATAGGTAATGCTTTGTCCACCTCTTGCTCTTAGTTTTTCATATCTTTTTCAGAACAAAAGCAGCAATGTCAAGGACCTGAATCTGAGCAACTGGTGCAACAGCATCGTACGCTTCCTTATGAAAGTGGTGATCATGGCATTCATCAAACTGAGAGTAATGAATCTGCTGCGGAAGTAAAGCAGAACCTTCCTAAAGAATCTGATTGTGAACCAATTTCTGGACAATTTCCTTAAGCTCAATCCAACTACCTTCTTCCAGAAAAGCAACACTCCCATGATCAAGCTATTTCTGAAGAACAACAAGAAAGACAAGTGGATGTTGAGCTTGAAGAACTGAAGAATAAGAAAATTGGACAAACATCAGAGCTGATTCAGGTAAGTGACGATGAAGAGCAAGATAAAGGCGGAAAAACATCAGAGTTTATTCAGATAAGTGATGATGAGGAGCAAGAGAAAAGCACTATAGCGAGCAACTCAATAGTAGATGACCTGAATTCTTGTATATGGTACACTACAAGTCCACATGGTATCAAAGGAGGGCCTAACTCTATGTCCATGCTTAAAGAATGGAGTGCTCGCTTTTCCGGTGATTTGAATTTCAAGGTTTGGAAGAACAACCAAAGCCCTGAAAAAGCAATTTTTGTGATTGATGCTGTTCGCCAGTTCTTCTATGGCAAATAGAGAATTTTTTTAAGTTGGCCAATTGCAAGCAAAAGAGACTCGAAGCTATCTACTTTCGCCAATACAAAATTTTGTTCTTAATACAACTCTTCTCTATATTCACATTTTACCATAACTTAAACCTACCCCAATTAGAAAGTCACTTATATGATAGAGCTTTAATTCTTAATGTACATAACCATAATTTGCAAACAAAGGTGAATTTCCATGGAACAGCCAAATGCCAAAAAATTTGGGGCCCTGGTTAAGAAATTAAGATGAAAAGAAACGGTGCCTCTTTTACAAAATTTTAATCAAGAAAATGATTGTAAGGTTCTTTTTCTTCTTCTTTCCATGGCATTTATAACAACACGTGGATTAGTTATACATTCATCAAATATTTTCTGATATTGGCGTATGATGTTGAAGTCAAGAGTAGTGATGCCAACGAACTTTGGCTCAATGGTACTGAAGTCGACTCAAGGATTATACCATTGTACTCTGGATCCCTAGTCAGAGCTCTTCCACTCCAATCAGTAACAACTAACATTTTCACATATATTTGCTCCTTTTCACTGGCATCTTTTGATGTTTTGTGCTATGATTTGCAGAATAATTAGCTATTGCTGGCAAGATGATGGAGAAATCAGTTAGTAAGTTAGCATACATTATTCTACCATTTTTTTTTCCTTCAATTTGATCTTTCTGCAAGTATTGCTTTAATACTGAAAAAATAACAGTCTCTTTATTTTTCACAGTTTAAAGGGAACATAATTTAATCATAACTATCTCATATATTCATAAAATATGATCGCAGTGCAAACTTTTTTTTTTTTTTGTAAAGCAAATAATTTTATTGATAAAACTGGAGAATTAAAAAAGCAGGTAAACATTTATAAAAATGTCGCCCCTAAAAATTTTTTTCAAAAATATTACACACAAAATTTTTTTTGAAAAATACAAAAAATCAAAATTTATTATAAAATTAATAAAAATTGAAGTTACAAAAATTTTATAAAAAATTTACTTAAGATTTATTCAAGTTATACCCAGGTTTATCTAATATTTACTAGAAAATTAATGAAAATTGAAATTACACAAGATTTACTCAATATTTATCAAAGTTTACCAAAGAATTATCCAAAATTGGCCTAAAATTTATCCAAATTTACTAAAAATTTACCATAAAATTAATAAAAATTAAATTTACAAAATATTTATTAGATATTTACTTAAGTTGCATCAAATATTTACAAGAAAATTAATAAAAGTTGAAATTATACAATGTTTATCAAATATTTACTTAGATTTACTCAAGTTATATCCAATATTTACAAGAAAATTAATGAAAGTTGAAATTACATAAAATTTACTCAATATTTACAAAGGTTTACTCAAGATTTATCAAGGTTTACCCAAAGTTTATCCAACATTTATTAAAAAATTAATAAAAATTAAAATTACAAATGGTCAATCTCTCAACTAAAAATTACCAAAGATCTACCCAAGGTTTACCAAAGTAAATAACCTTAATTAAGTTAATTAAATACAAATTTATATTTTTTTTTGTAATTAAGGTTTGTCTAAGATTTACTTTAGTAATTAAGTTAATGAAATTCAATTTTTCATACTTTTTTGCTAATTAAGTTAATTAAGCAATGATTAAAAATAAATAAATTCATGCATAAAGATTAATAATAGTCATGCAAGTTAATAAAATTTTTAATCTATGTTTAAAATGTGAAAAATGATCATTTGTTATCTTAATTAAATGAAAAATATGTTAAATATATAGTAAAATCTAATATTTAAAAAAATGGTAAAAATAAAAATATAAAAAATATAATTGAAAACAAAAAATTTTTACTGGTATAATTGAAAAAAGCTTTTCACTTTTGGTGGAACGTGTAAATTTCCCAAAATGTAACTTCACATTTCCAAACACACTAAAATGACAAAGTAGTTATACAGCAATTCAACTATTTGTAACAGAATTTTGAAAAGAGGGGAAGATGATTGGTTTAGTAACCATAACTTCTCTCCCAAATTGTTTAGGAACAGAAAATAAAAATACCTCCATCACCTAATGAAAACAAGAGAACCCACTACGCTCCAAAATCCTAATGCAAATCCAAGGGCCATGCTTACATAAAACCAATCTACATCCACTCCTTTCCCCTCCTCTCTTCTTCCACAGTGCTAGGCAGATCATCAGACCCTTCTTTACCTCGATTCTTGGTGAGATGAAGCCTGCAAAGTTGATTGCAGGTGAAACTTGATGGATCAAAGCTTTGTAATTGAGTGCTAGAAGGAATTTTGCCAGATAATTTGTTATGGGACAAATTCAAGTGACTGAGAAACGTCATACTAGACATGCTCTCAAGAATTTCACAAGCAAGTTGGTTTTGAGACAAGTCAATGGATTCCAATTGTCATGACCCAAACCTGGCCATGACCAGCACATAGATTAAGAACAAATAAATCTATGCAAGCCTCAATACAATCATACAAATATAATTCTTAAAAAGTATAAATCTTGTGGCCCGACTTTCTGTAAACTCCAATGATCAAAATTTTATCTCCAATATCTGAAAGAAATAGAGAAGACATGGAATAAGCAAAAACATGTTCAGTGAATGATAATTATAGCACACAACAGACTGGAAACAAATAAATACTCGGATAGTTTCTCAAACACTTTCAATTGTCACAAGAATACTATCAATAACAAAACAATATAATATTGAATATCATAATTCACAGAAAAATTAAATATCTAAAATATAAAAACAATATTCAATTGTATGCCAAATACCGAAAAGTTCAAAATTTCGTAAATAATCAAACATTCAAAATATAAATTTATAAACAAATAATATTTAATCCTTTGTAATATAATCAAATCAAATCAGATAAACATTTAGAACACACGGTACATTACAATGGTGATATCCCACACCAAAGGCTATATAATTGGCAAATGCGCTATTAGTAATAAATATAGTTATCTTTCACCACATATACCAATATGTATGCTTCTAATGCAAATGCAATGACCGGATACATATTGACAATAAATGCAATCCTAATTATGCGATATCTGTAAGGAATCTAGATAACATATATATTGCTCACAACGGAGTCAAATAATAAATATAAAAACTACTCACGATGTAGCCAGATAATATATAAGTACAGTACCAGTTTGAAAACAATATATAAGTAAAAATGTGATCCTCAATATAAAATCAATGTCAAATAAAGAAATCAGAAATTATGTCCAAAAATAACAATATTTCATTAGCAAAAATTCAGTAAACAAAAATCGGTTTGATCTAAGGTAACCAAAATCAGTTACAAAATCAAGTAACAGATAACGATTGCAATAACACTCTTTTTGAGCAAAAATTATTATAAATAAGTTCAAATAATTTCAAAATATCAATACGAAACGATATTCAAATCATCAAACTTCAAGAACCTGTTCCCATATACCTGAAGCTCTATAGAAAATTTTAACAATAATTAAATTAATAACATATTCAATATAATTAGAGCAATTAATAAAGTATTCTCTAGAAAAAAAATTAATTGTGTAAAATATTTCAGTCAAATCCAAGTGCTAAAATAAAAGCCAAAAATCATAGTCTAATTAATCAACAGTATAGAAATTCATTTTGTTGCTGAAAACAATACAAGTCACAAAAGACAGGCTGTGCACCATAAGTACCATTCACTTGGTATCCAATAGAAACTGGATCTCAAACATTAAACCAACAGCTACTCAATCTAACAATTGAAAATATGAATTTCCTAATAGATAAATAAGAAGACATTATTCCAAAAATTCTAATTCTAATATTAATCTCTAAGCCATTACATTAAACCAAATATTATGGAGCTATTTAATATTAGGAAATCCAATTTGAGAGTTTACATAAAATTGTTAATAAATAAAAGGTAGACAGCAGAAAAAAGACATTAATGTAATAATAATAATAATAATAATAATAATAATAATAATAATAATAATAATAATAATAATAATAATAACGACAACAACTTTGAAACAAATACTTAGAAGGACGTTTAAGCGTTAAGTGAATCATTTGTAGCCCATCAAAATTAAACTATAATGTAAACGAAATCAATTTATTCCAACAAAGGTAATTAGTTTACACTGTAAAAGGATAAAAAAATGTCATGATATTTGTGGAACCAGAATTTTCAGTGCATTGATGGGGAAAAAAATAAATTAAATCAATTTAAAAAAACACACAGTACGGATGAAGGAATAAAAGAAATAAAAAACAACAAATGCAAAAGAAAAAGATGATGGGACGACAAAGAATGAAATAATTGTTCAACCGAAAAAAAAATTAAAAAAATATAATTAATTATTAACGAAACAGAATATTATTACCGTGGATGGTTTTCATGAGTTTTCTTCAATCAAAGAAAGCGAATAAAATAATTAATTAAAAGTTATAATAGTTGAAATACAATTAAATCAGTTCCAAAACAACAAGAGATAATTGTTGAATTATAAATCCAAAGGCGAAAATTAGCAAGTAACCTGACCATATGAAGAATGAACAGTTAAAAATTGACACAAGGCAAATTTTGGAAATAGTAAAAGAGAGAGGAATTTTGGATCAGCACAAGAGGGAGAAAGACAGATTGAAAGAATAAAAGCTGTTGTATTTTATTAGGGTTTTAATTATATATAGAAAGCGAAACTAAAGGTGTTTGGTTATAAAAATAGTGGAGTTTTAGTTTGTTTGGTAACAAGAATAACAGGATTCAATAATAATAATAAATTAATAATTAGCGAATATCCGGATTATCACACCAATGATTGCATAACACCGATATCCTTTGGAAAGCTTCCATCCAAAGCATTTTGTGACAAAGTCAAAGAGTGTAATCCTCCAAGACTAGTTATGTCTTTGGGAATTTGTCCAGATAAATTATTGTGTGAAAGGTCTATGCTTCTTACAAAACCAAGATTGGTGCTGTACTCCAACATATTCATTCCCCTTCATTACTAGTAAAGTGCTCTGTAAGAATGGATTAGCACCAACATATTGATTATAATAAAAAGAAAGCTTGCCTACAGAGTCATTCCTTGTAGCCATTGCAGTGAAATTATTAAAGCAGCTTAGTATTTTACCAAAGAGGCTGTTATCGGCAAGGTCTAGGATGTGCAAAGAAGAGACATACACAACTTCTTAGGAATATGAGCATTGAACTTATTGGCATGAAAGTTGAGAATAATCAAACTTAATAATCTCTTCCCGACCCAAGTTGGAATGTTTCCCATTTTTGCTCAAATCAAGTGTGGGTAGACCTGTACAATTAGCAAGTGATGATGGAATTACACCAGAGAGATTGTTGTCACGAAGACAAAATGACTCATGCAAGCTTACAGCTCCAATGGAGTTGGGAAAATTTCCAATAAATTTATTGTTGCTTAATTTTATGACCGTCAAATATTTCCAACTCATCCAACAATATGGAATGAGACCTAATGCACTCAATTGTGAGGAGAAGAAGGGTACCACTGCGTTGAAATTATTGGAACTCAAATCAATAACTGATTCAACATGAAGACATATTTGGAATGAGACCTCGCATTTGGTTATGTGAAAAATTTATGAAAGTAACGAAACTGTATTCAGAATTCAAATCCCAAAACCAATTAGGATTTGTACTTAAAATACCCGATTTAGATAAATCAAGAGATTCTAAGTGCTTTAATGAATGAAGCCATAATGCAAATTGAGGTCCGATATGCCACGATCCTAAGTGTAAGGCTTGAAGTTGAAGAGGAGGAATCCAATTGGGGCTAACTCTCAATGCAGTGTTTTTTCCCATCCCATATGCATAAAAATAACGCAGCTTTGAAAGATTTGCAAGTGAATGTCAGAAACCTCTCCTTCCAATAGATTACCTGAAAGTTGACAATAAAACAAGTGCAATTCAACCAAAGAAGGGAGTGAGTTCATCACCTTGAGCCAATCAAAGGATTTACTGAGGTCCACCCCACTCAGATCAAGAAATTCTAAAGAAGAAAGTCTAGAAACCCAATCTAAATT
>CATIWF010170065.1:0-11025 GCA_949630135.1 Balakata baccata
AAATCAAATTCCTACTTCTAAGTCTTCTTGTTTATGGCACCATCTCCCTTGCTTCTTGCTCATTTGCATCTTCATTCTATCCTAATCCTATGTAATCTAATTACATATTTCAAAAATAGAAAACCTCGATTTATATTTGAGGAGAGTAAGATGAAAAAAAATACATGAGAAACAAAAGATAGACAATGACACATAGACACTATTTACCATAAAATAAAATTCATACATGCTCAATCACATTGGGTCTAAGTCTATAATCATTCATCATGTCTTTCCATACACTCCTAGGATGCATTCTCTAATGCATAAAATTAAAATAAAATAGTTAGTGATGACATTTGGATTGAAATTTGAAAATCGATTCAACACTTGAACCAAAATTGTTTACTTTTGTTGTTTCGGTCAATTTAATTTTGTATGTCATTTTAATGTGGAATTTAATAATTAATCAAATTAAATTAAATTCCATATTTCCAAAATAATTCACTTTAAATTCAAATTATTATGATGTCAAAAATTAAATAATTTAATTTTAACATACATGTCACTTTCTAGTCATACTAGATATGTCATTTGCTCAACTTAAATTAATTTAAAATTAATTTCTAAAAATTACTAAAATTTCTAGAACCTCAAATCATCATTTTAAGCATCTTTAGGTTAGCTCAAATCAATCAAAATAATTTTGACACAAACCAAAATCATCAAGACAAAAGAACTAATATATAAGACACTCAAAAAGATCCATTTGCTATCTAGAATTAATTTGGAAATTTAAATTCGGGCAAATTGATTTTGGCATGTATCTAACATTAAAATGACATATTTTTATTCATATATAAATTATTTCAAACTACTAGAAATGAAATATTCACATACAAAAAAATATCAAACAAAACAGTCACGCCAGGTACCCTTAACAAACTTGTTTCAGTGTTTGTTTGAAAAATTAATTAAAACAATTTTTAATTAATTATTGGATACTTCTAGAAGCTTAAACATATTCTTAATATATCTAAATAATTTTTCCATAATCAAATTACAAGAAAAATATGAACTGCCCCAACAATTAATCCAAACAACATCACATGTTCATCAACAATGCAATTTTCATCAATATTGTAATAAATTCAAAATTATTTATTTGTATAGTATTCAAACCATTTTTCAATCAATATAATCATCCTCAATCATCTCATGATCAGATCATAGAAGGAAAAATATGTAAAAAAGATTTGTAAATTAATTTCAATTTTACAAATCAAAAGATTCAAAATCATCAAAACCATGCAATCCAATTACACCTTAAATTAAAATTAATTTTAATAGGCACAAGGTGGCTCTGATACCAATGATGGGTTTTGAGCATGTATCACATACATATTACATAGCAGAAAATAAAATTTTTCAAAATCTGAATCAAAAGATTATACTTATGTCAATTAAAACTAATTTAACCAAAGAAAATTCAGAAATTATACTTTTATAATTTCTTGATTTTTCTTCAACTTCTCAACTTGTTGGATTGTAGCAAACCACAACAATTCAATCTTAGACTGTCTCTAACAATATCCACGCGAAGATAAGAGGATGAAACTACTAGAGATATGGCTTGAACATACCTCAAAGTGCTAGCAATGGTGTATGTTTTTTTGAGAGGAAAAATTAAACTTTTTAATTTTTCATGTTGTTTCCAAAAATTTTTCTCCTCCCAAAAATTTTTTCTTGTCCATTTTCTATCTTTTGAGGTCTTTTAGATCCAAAAGAAAATTAAAAAAACTAGATCAAAATTGAAGAGAGGAGAATATGAAGTGTTGTGAATAGTGAAATGGCTAATTGTCCAATTTATATAGGAATTAGGAGCTGTTGTGCATGGGCCTGCACAGGCCCGTCAACTCTCTTGAGCGATTTTTTCATGCGATCTTATCTTGAACCGACTCGAAATAATTCTCTTATATTTTGGATTCCATCCAAAGCCATTTTGCTCAATCTTCATATCTCCAAACTATGTGATCCATTAGGTTCTCAGTTATATTGACCACTTAAATTATCAAATAATTTAAGTAAGTCACGAGTGGTATCTAGCAACACATCATGACCCCCAATTAACTGGAAAGTCAGTGGTTTGACTACGAACCTTTCTATAGACAATAATATGTGCAATTCATCCTTTCACCATCCTATACCCCATTCGGTTCAAAGCATGGACTATGTGTCAGCTCCTGCTCGACCGACTACGTTACATTTAGCCTAAGTGATGTTAGATCTTATCCTTGAGACTCGTTACTCTAGTAGACATGTCATGAAGACCATCTTTAGGACATTTCCACTCTGGCCAAAGATTCTCGAGTAATGATCCCGACAAGAGGCCGTGGGCAAACTCTTCCTTTATCAGGAGTAGTGAATCCTCTGTTGGCTACCCAATTACCTTTAAATACCTCAACATGTACCCAATTACCACCCTATGAGCGACCTCTATAAGGCAACAAGTAATGTAGTCATAGCACATAATCAGTATCCAAGATATCTTTGAGTAACTCAAGTCTAAGGATACTTGTCCCATTGCTATGATGAGACTATCATTGAAATTTGAATAGATAATCCATATGATCATCTCTTAGCAGGTCATCCAATGTACTTGACTACTCTTAGCAAGCATCCATATGTTAATTTTGAACATCTTATGTTTACAGCTTATAAGATCTACTACTTGATCCAATCAAGGACTATAACGTGTGTTAGTCTATTTGGATCAATAATGTCTCATCTTGTTGATCTTATGATTATGGATAATTTAGATACTAAAATAATTACACATGATATGAATCTCATTATCATGATTCCATCGTGATTTCCTTCATGCTATGGTTCATATCATGAACTTTCATTAATCAATTTAAGATCTATATCAATTCATATGCAAATGAATACTAATATAATGAAAGAATGTCTTTATGAATGTGTACACTAAGTGCCAGAGGCAATTGCCTTTTGGGCACATATCTAACATCACGAACCAAGTCAAAGAGGTAAACATCTTCAACCCTAGTTAGGTTAATTGGTTTTAATGGGATAAGTTGTATGGCTTCGGGTTTTAAAAATTTTTAATTTTTCTGCTACGTGTATATATGAGATACATATTCAAAACCCCAATAGTTCTATCCCTCTCCCTTCTCTCAATTTTCGCCGACCACACACACCTCTATTTTTCTCCATTTCTCTTCCTTCTCTCCACCAAATCTTCCATTCTTTCCTCACAGTACTCGCTTTCCTCCTTCTAATCACATTTTTTTCTCCCACCAAGATCGATGTTTCTCCTTTCTCCCTCAAGTTACAATTTTGGTTCCTTTTGGAACCAACCTCTCATGCCTCAACCTCTTCCTTTCACATTTTTTTCATTGGTTTACGAGTTGCTAATGTTTTCAGAGAAAGAATCTTTACGACAAAAAGGTAAGGGCAAGGGCAAATATGTCCAAGCAATAGAACCCCTACCACTAGCAAATTTACTCCTCTTCAGACTTTCAAAGAGTGCCTATAAAGGTACAAGAATCTAAAAACCCATAAAATTCTTCCTTATTGGCCTTTTGACTAAGCATATGAAACTGCCTAGTGATGGGTTGTTATAGGAGAGTGAGTTGGAAGAGTTCATTGTCTATAATGCATGGAGGAATCATGGGCTAGGCAATTGGGATATTCGCCTAGTGAAAGTACTACCCCTGCCTCTAAGTATTTTCATAGGTTTTTAACCTATAGTATATTTGCTAGAAGGGATAGCAATGGTAGTGTGAGGAAGTTTGAGGTTTTTTTGTTGTTGGAGTGTGCTAGGACTCGCACCCCTGTTGCACTTTCTAGGTGGTTTACTTCTCATATTTATGGATTGGTTATTAAGCCAGTTGGGGATATCTTGATAGGGAGCTATATCATCCATCTACCTATTGCCCTCAAGATTCTTGATTTAGAGAAGATCACAATAGTTCATCTTCCTGCCACCTCTAAAGATAAGCTAGACATTGACTCTCTAGTGCATATGGGGATCATAGCATAGATTAGCTATGGTGGTGACCTACATTATCACTTCAAGGATGACAATGATGAAGTTATTTGGGAGGCTGATGAAACCAATGCCTTTAAGGCCAGTCTGCGCCATAAGAGAGCCTGACCTACCATTGCCCCTGATGATATTCCAAATGATATTCCTGCATATAATGCACCTGAGAGTGCTGCTAAGGATATTCTTGCCATTGAAGCTGGTGGAGCTTCGTCTGCCTCTCCTGATCTCTTGTAATAGCTGATTTCTTACTTTGATTAGTGTTTTGACTCACTGGCAGCACAACTTATAGCTTCAGAGGATTGCTCTCGTGCCTTCGATGAGCATGTGGAGTCTAGGCTATCTGGCATTGAGACATAGATTGCAGCCCTCAACCATTAGTCATTTTCTTCTCCTTAGCCATGATGTTTCCATATTTTGTACTTAAAATCTATTTGGGACATATGTTGCTTTGTTTTCCCTTTCCTCTTGGCAAATATTTCTTTTTTTTTTTGTACCAAAAGGGGGAGAAGGGCAATTATGGCTTATATATATGTTAAACTTTAAATGCTTTATATATATGCTTTAATTTTAAGTGACTTTATTTATATTAACTTTATGATATATTTATAATGATTTATATATATTTAGTGATTGCTTTCAAGTGCAAGTGACTTGTGTTGTTTATTTGCTTTCAAGTGTATATTCATATTCATATTTATTTTACATGCATATTTTAAGGGGAGTTTCCTTTCCTCCAAATGCCATATTGCATAATTATTTGTCACCATCAAAATGGAGGAGATTGTTAAACCTTGAGGGGTATTTCTATCATTTTGATGATCACAAATAATTAAGCAATAGTAATATAACAATTCCAATTGTTTAAGTGTGATTACAATTAATTTTAATTGGAAAGCAAACAAACTCCACCAAGTATCTTTGAAAGGCTGTTTTCTAGATCAGTAAACAAGTCAAGAACAATATAATCCAAGGCTAAGTTAAAAATACAAGTTTGGAACCTTTCACAATCGGGATCACAAGTTGGATCACAACTAGGCAAACAATCATGCCTGTGACTCACACCAATCATGCCCATGACTTTGTGCGAACAACATTCAGAAGAGTTCCCAACATGGTTCACTCTCGAAGTCACAACCAAGTAGAGTGTCACGCCTATGACTCAGCAAGTCACGATTGTGACTATCGAAGGTGGCTTTTTTACTCAAATACATAGGCACAATCACACCTGTGACTATTCCTAGTCACATATATGACTCTCCTAAATTAGTTGTAGCAAACTCCATTTTAAAGGTAGCTCAACAAATATATTTGCTTTAAATGAAGCTTCAACTCTTAGAGGAAGTATAAAAGGTCGTCATTTATGCCTCCTACAAAAAAGAGAACCCTTCTTTTGAGCATTAATTCCTCTTGAGCTTGAGCATTAATTATTTTCAGCTATCATTCTCTATTTCTCATTTTTATAAAAGTTTGAGTGTTCTTGAGCTTTTGGGTTGTTGAGTGTTGGAATTTCTACTCACTGTAAGGGTTTGAGTGTGAACCTTGGGTTTAAAACACTTGGATAGCTTGTTTTAGAGAAGTGCTCTGAAGGTAAGCACCTTTAGCACCTGTTATACAATTTATTTTAATTAATAAAAGGCAATTGCCATTAATTTGATGTTCATTTATTATATGAATTGATATAGATATTAAATCAATTAATGAAGTCCATGATACATAACATAGCATGAAGGAAATCATGATAATGAGATTTCTATCATGTGCAATTATATTAGTTCTAGATTATGACTAGTCATAGGATCAACAATACAGGATATTATTAATTCTGATAGATTAACACATTTTATACTCCTTGATTGGATCAAGCAGTAGATCTCATAAGTTGTAACATGAGTTATTTAGAGTTAACATGTGGATGCTTCCTAAGAGTAGTCAAGTACATTGGATGACTTGCTATGAGACAATTATATGTATTATCTATTAAATGTCAATGATAGTCTCATCATAGCAATGGTGCAAGTATCTTTAGACTTGAGGTACTCAAAAATATCTTGGATGCTCATTCTATGCTTTGATTCCATTCCTTGTTGTCTCATAGAGGTCACTTATAGGGTGGTGATTGGGTATAGCTTGAGGTATTCGAAGGTAATTGGGTGGCCAACAGAGGATTCCCCACTCTTGATAGAGGGAGTGTATATTACTTAGGAATCTATTGTCGAAGTGGAAATGTCATGACATGTCTAATAGAGTAATGAGTCTCAATGACAAGATCTAATATCACTTGGGATAGGTGTGACGTAATCAGTCTAGTAGGAGCTGACGCATAGTCTATGCTCTTAACCAAGTGGGGTATAGAATGGTGAAAGGATGAATTGCATGTATATTATCTATGTAAAGGTTCAAAATTAAACAACTGACATCCAGTCAATTGGTGTTCATGATGTGTTCCTAGACACTACTTATGACTTGCTTGAAATCAAGTGTTGATTCGAGTGGCCAACATAACCGGGAACCTAATAGGTCACACACTTTGAAGGTGTAAAGAAGGAATAAAATGGCTTAGGATGAGATCCAAAATATGAGAAAATTATTTTGAGTCGGTTCGCGATAAGATCGCAGGAAAAAAATCGCTCGGGGAGTTGACGGGCCCAGACACTCGAGACTGTGTGGTGCTTACTTGGGTCGCGTTCAAGCAAGCTAGCTAAAGGTTATTTTGCTAATTCTGCATATTGTAACTAAGACTCATTACTCAATTAGACATGTCATTAAAGACCATCTTTATGACAGTTCCACTCTGTCTAGAGATTCCCGAGTAATGATCCCAACAAGAGGCCGTGGGTACTCTTCCTCTCTCAGGAGCGGTGAATCCTCTGTTGGCTACCCAATTACGTTCGAATACCTCAAGCTGTACCCAATCACCACCCTATGAGTGACCTCTATGAGGCAACAAGGAATGGAGTCAAAACACAGAATTAGTATCCAAGATATCCTTGAGTACCTCAAGTCTAAGGATACATGCACCATTGCTATAATGAGACTATCATTGACATTTGAATAGATAATCCATATGATTGTCTCATAGCAGGCCATCCAATGTATTTGACTACTCTTAGCAAGCATCCATATGTTAATGTTGAACATCTCATGCTCACAGCTTATAAGATCTACTACTTGATCTAATCAAGGAATATAACATGTGTTAGTCTATCCGGATCAAAAATGTCTCGTCTTGTTAATCCTATGACTAGGGATAATTTAGATACTAACATAATTACACATGATAGGAATCTCATTATCATGATCCCATCATGATTTCCTTCACACTATGTTTCATATCATGGACTTTCACTAATAAGTTTAAGATCTATATCAATTCATATACAAATGAATACTAATATAATGAAAGAATGCCTTTATGAATGTGTACACTAAGTGCTTGAAGTGATTGCCTTTTGGGCATATCTCTAACATGAGGTACATAATAAGCTTTTAAAATTCCTTAAAGTTCCTTTTATGGTCATGCACATGGGATTATGCTTATGTGATAAACATAATACCTTATCAGTCAGTTGATGTTGGTCCATATAAGATATGAAAGAACATAAAGCCTATTCTTTCATAAATGAAAGTTTAGGATGATCTTACTTAAGATAAATAGATAATGTTGGATTAATTAAAAACTCAATTTAACCCTATGTCTGTATGTGGGATATCCAATGAGAGTCATTTGGTTGTCAATTTTATCACTATTTGAAGCAAAATGTGTTTGTTTCAAACAAAGCTATATTCCAAGAAAAGAGTTTCTTCTACAATAAGATAGTGGGAGCAAGAATAAACTTGATGAAGTTCAAATATATACTCAAGCAGACACAAATCAACTGACAAAGCCCAAATATATTATTCATATAGATGAAGTAACAGTAAGACCGGATGAAACACAAAAGCTTTATAAGCATAGTAGGATATAGGTTATTCCCAAGAGAAATCGATCTCTTATAAGTGAACAAAAGGTCGTATTGCTCATACAGAATAATGAAGAGACTTTGAAGAGTTCAGAATATGACTAATGGCCATAAGCCATAAGTCGATATGGATTCCATGTCTATAAACCAAGTAAGAACTTTGGGTAATCCATCTAATGGAACAAAGCCCCATTGGGTACAAATGGGTCTTTAAGAAGACCAACATGGAAGGTAATGCAGTTGCCTATAGAGATAGAATTGATAGTTAAAAGACACTATTAAAGACAAAGGTTGGCTTTAACAAGACTTTTTACTCAATATACTATGCTTAAATCCATCATGTTACTCCTAGTCATTGCTACTCATAGTGATAAGATTTTGCAAATGGATATGAAGGCTGGTTTCATTTTGGAAATCTGACTTAAGATGTGTACATAACATAACCTAAGAGATTCATATCTGATGATTAAACACAATGCAAATTGCAAAATCCATTGATGGATTAGTGCAAACATCCGAGAGTTGAAAATCTAAATTGGAGAGATAACCAAAGAGTTTCTTTTTCTTATAAGATGTGGATGATTCATGTGTTTTTAAGAAGGTTAGTAGGAGTGCTATTTTCTTCCTAGTGAAGTATATGGAAGACATACGATTAGTAGGAAATAATCTCCCATTTCTAAGTTAATCAATTTGTTACTCTACAATAATTCTCCAAGAAGGATTTTAAAAGTAACCTGCTGAAAGGGGATTAAGATCTATAGAGATAGATCTAAGAGGTTCCTCATTCTTTCTTAGTCTACATAGCTAAGATGCTAAAGTGGTTAGCATGAAGTAGTCAATGAGAGGATTTATTCCTATGATCGATAAGATTACCCTCTCTAACTTTTTATTTCCAAAGACATAAGATAAATAGACTAGCATGGATGAGATTCTGTAAGCATGATCTATTGGATTAATTATGTACTATGCTATGTACTAGGCCCAATGAATATCATGCTATGAGTGTCATGAGTGGATATCAATATGATCCGATTAAGGGATTATGGTTGACTACCAAGAATATCATTAAATACTTGAGAAGGAATGTAGATGTATTCTTGGTTTAAGGAGATAGTAAGCCTAAGGTAAGCAGGATTATGGATGACAGCATCCAATTCGACAAGGATAACTCCAAATTCTTCTCAAGCTATGTATTTACATTAAATAGTTGTCTAGTCAATTGGAAAAGTTCTAAACAGATGATGACTGATAATTCCACAACTCAATGTACATTACAACTTCCAAGGCAGCTGAGGAAGTAGTTTGGAAAGGGAATTCATCACAAGGTAGAAGTGATTCTTAGTATTGTATGTCTAATATGATTGGAACAACAATATAGCCACTACATATGCAAAGGAATCATGGTCTCATCAAAAGGTCCAAACATGTACTCAATCTTATCAATTGATTTTAGAAATCAATGGTAGATGTGATGTAATGAGAGAAAGAGTTCACATTGATCAGAAAATATCTGATCAAGTCACTAGACCAAAACCCTAAAAGGAATATGATATGCATATCCTCGCCTATAGTGTAATGTACAAAGGCGACTGGCTTTAGTGCAAGTGGGACATTGTTAGAGATATGCTCAAAAGGCAATTGCCTCAAGCACTTAGTGTACACATTCATAAAGGCATTATTTCATTATATTAGTATGATAGGTTTCACACATGTATCACATACATATTACGCAGCGAAAAATAAAATTTTTCAAAACCCGAATCAAAGGATTATATATGTGCCAATTAAAATTAATTTAACTCAAGAAAATTCAGAATTTATACCTTTATAATTTCTTGATTTTCTTCAACTTCTCACCTTGTTGGGTTGTAGCAAACCACAACAATCCAATCTTGGATTGTCTCTAACAATATCCACGCGAAGAAGAAAGAATGAAATCACTAGGAAGATTGCTTGATCACACCTCAAAATGCTAGTAATGTTGTGTGATCCTTTGAGAGAAAAATTAATCTCTTAATTTTTCTTCTCCCAATAATTTTTTCTTGTCTATTTTCTGTCTTTTGGGGTCTTTTAGATGCCAAAGAATATCAGTTTCACAGAGCAAAAATTAAGAGAGGAGATAAATAGGGAGTTATGAATAGTAATAGTGATTAAATGGCCATTTAGGCCATTTAGTGCCACCTGGGGGCAATTGTGCACCAGCGCACATAGCAGCCCACCTGGGCCTGCTAAGCAGGCCTGCCAGGCCAGCGGGCCCGCACGGGCCCATCAACTCCCCCGAGCAATTTTTTCCTGCGATCTTATTGCGAACCGACTCAAAATAATTATCTCATATTTGGATCCCATCCAAAGCCATTTTACTCATTCTTTACATCTCCAAAGCGTGCGACCCATTAGGTTCCCGGTTATGTTGGCCACATAAATTATCAAATAATTTAAGCAAATCATGAGCGGTATCTAGCAACACATCATGATCCCCAATTGATTGGAAAGTCAGTGGTTTGACTACGAACCTTTCCGTAGACAACAATATGTGCAATTCATCCTTTCACCATTCTATACCCTACTCGGTTCAGAGCATGGACTATGTGTCAGCTCCCGCTAGATTGACTACGTCACACCTAGCCCAAGTGATTTTAGATCATGTCACTGAGACTCATTACTCAATTAGACATGTCACTGAAGACCATCTTCATGACAGTTCCATTCTGGCCAGAGATTCCCGAGTAATGATCCCAACAAGAGGCCGTGGGTATACTCTCCCTCTATCAGGAGCTGTGAATCCTCTATTGGCTACCTAATTACCTTCGAATACCTCAAGCTGCACCCAAGGGTTTTGATCATGTATCATATACATATAACGCAGCGGAAAATAAAATTTTCAAAACTCGAATCAAAGGATTGTCATGTGCCAATTAAAACTAATTTAACCAATGAAAATTCAGAATTTATACCTTTATAATTTCTTGATTTTTCTTCAACTTCTCACCTTGTTGGGTTGTAGCAAACCACAAC
>CATIWF010170230.1:0-11177 GCA_949630135.1 Balakata baccata
TACTAATTAGGATATTTACAACCACTAATTAGGGGATTATCTAATTAGGATAATGTGCTATATGGATTAGTGATTGCTTCTTTTATCATTTGACGTTCAACTTATGTTGAACATGGAAGTTGTTATTCATAGTGGCAGCAGGTTCAGATGCATCTCAGGATGACATGGCGGAGAGTTTTGCATTTGCACTAGCAAATGGTGCACTTGGGGTTTTTGAGGTTCATGGTAGGAGGATCCGGGACTTCAGGTATACTTCCTAAACGTGATGGAATTCTATTATGCCAGTTTCTGAATGGTCTAGAAAGTCCTAAGTTTTTGCATTTTTATTTTCGCAGACAATGGCTCCTTTGCATTCAGGAGCTAGATATCTGTTGTTTCTGAATTATGCTGTCTGTTACATTTTGGGTTTGGATCACTGAATGACAGATTCTCCTTGCCATTGAGTCTTATTTTTATTTTTATAATCCAAAAATGATGGTTTTACTTTGCATTGTTACTCAAGTTTTTGTTGTTTGTGATTATAATCTTAAAAAGTTGATATAAACATTATTCATATGTCACAAGGGATGAAAAAGAATCTATTAAACTGTTGGCAATTATATCCCACAAAGAAGCCACTTTATTTATTTATTTTTTATTAAATTAGGAATAAACAAACTCCTTGTCTCCATCATCTGGACTACCTGGTTGTAATACTGTATCCTGCACATTTTATCTCATTTTAGGATTTTTTGTTTTAAATTCTCTGCAGACCAAAATGGCCTTCATCTTCTTTTGTTTCATCTGATGGATTGATTACAGCTATGGCTTACCGCCTGCCTCATGTTGTATGTATCACTGTTATCTTAACAATTTCATTTCACTGGTCATCTTGATCACAATGTTGATTCTTCCAAAAATTATCATGGGAGGCAATGACTTTACTATCTCTCAGGTTATGGGTGACAGGTCAGGGAACATAAGATGGTGGGACGTGACAACTGGGCATTCTTCATCATTTAACACTCATCGAGAAGGAATCCGGAGGATCAAGTTTTCACCTATTGTTCCTGGAGATCGTAGCCGAGCGCGTATTGCTGTGCTGTTCTATGACAATACATTTTCTGTATTTGATCTCGTAAGCATAGAGAGTGGCAACTGGCAGTCTTATATCTTTATACGGCGTGCATGCTAATGGTCTGATATTACTTATGAGTTGCGCATGCATGCTATGTTCTATAATTGGTGATCTGTTAAGAAATTTTGAAGTTCCCCATCTCTCTCTCTATTATGAGGCACTTTGTTGAAGTCAAGCAATTATATGCTATTATATATGCATTCTCTTCAGTTCTCAAGCAATCATATGCTATAATATGTGCATTCTCTTCAGTTCTTTGTTTTTGGTATTTTCTGTTTAATACTACTTTTGTTTCATTTGCATCTTTTAGTGGATTGTGATTTGTGATCCTGATAAATATTTTGGAATTGCAGGACTCCCAGGATCCATTAGCTAATTCGCTCTTGCAACCTCAATTTCCTGGAACCCTTGTATTGGAACTTGATTGGTTGCCTTTGCGGACCGATAAAGATGACCCTCTGATATTATGCATCGCTGGAGCTGATAGCAGCTTCCGCCTTGTTGAGGTTAATATGTGAGTGTCACTTTAGATGCATAGCATACTTTTTTATGCTATCAATTATTACTGTGTTTATGTGAGAATATTTAATGGAATTTTCACCAGTGACATCAATTAACCATCATTAATAAGGTCCAGGTCTAGTTGGGAGCCTTGAATGATGTTTCGGTACTGGAGCTGGTAAGACTCCAGTAATTTCATCCGAGTATCACTTTAGAGGGACAGAGAGGTTCCTTTTCATGATGACATTACTGCCAATATATGGGAGAATGTAAAGGTGTGGATGGAATGGATGATACTGTGATGTGGCTCCAATTTGAAGGAAAAATTATTTTTGGGTTTCTGACGAACAATTCATGCATTAGATTCTTTTTTTCTTTTCTAAAAAAACATAATTAATAACTCTTTTGTGCCCATAGAGAAGGATATTGCAGATGCATAAACTTGTAAAGTAATTTACTCTTTGGCAAAGTTCTTCCTTTGATTCCATTTCCAGTTTCTTCTAATTATAAATATGCAAACCTAGGTTAACTATTCAAGTCAGATCATATATTTTTTCTCAGATCTCTTATGGGTGTCATGCATCAGAGTTGAAAAATTGTTGATATTTAAATTCCTGCGTTGTCCATTTTAATTTGGTAACATGATGACACTTTTCTAAGTGGCAAAATTTAGAATTTTGTAAAAAACAAGAAATTTTCTGCACCCTTTTGGGCCGTGAATTCAGCTTTTAAATATTGTCTTATTTTTATTGTAAAAAATTGTTTCAAGTTTTATACTATTTGCTTTGATTATGATGTGTTTTATTAATAATCATGCAGAAATGACAAAAATCATGGCTATGGACAGCAACCTCGGACTATTAAAGAAAGATTCAGACCTATGCCTATATGCTCTCCAATACTCTTCCCTACACCACATGCCCTGGTATTTATCCTGGTTTTTATTATCTTAATTCAGAGTACTTGTGCAGCATGTTATGCATTCCTGTGCTAATTGGCGGACTTTTTATGAATCTGAATCTTCTAAACATACAATTCTATGCTAATTGGTTCACTTGTTATCAGTATATTCTTACATCTTCTGGGGAAATTCTGTATTGATTACAAATACTGTATTAACATCAAGGGAAGTGTTTGCCTTTCTTAAAATAAGAAACAGATAGATCAACATGAGCAGGGTTGACCCTTCTCTCCCAGCCTTTTTTCTTAATTGGAAGGGCGATTAACATGTTCAAATACAATTAATTTTACGTATTGTGTTGCTGGCTTTGGGCATTCATCTTTGTTATGTAGAGATAGTGACTGTGCAAATATGCTTGTGAGAGATTTTTTACTTCTCAAAAATTAGATTAAGAGTTTACGTAGAAAAGGAATTTCTTTCATGGTTGCCAATTGCTACTGTTCCTTTGCTACAGGCATTTCGGATGATCTTGCAACTGGGTGTCAAGCCATCTTGGTTTAATACTTGTGGTACAACTATTGATAAGAGGCTTCATTCAATTCCTGGAACTGCTTCACCTGCTGCAGATCTGCGCAGTTACATGATTGATTTACCTCCTATTGGTGATGCAGTAGTGCCAGAAATGCTTCTTAAAGTATTAGAGCCATATCGGAAAGAAGGTAATTTTCTTTCTTTAATTTGGCCTTGCAGAAAGGTTCCACATAAATATTTGATTAACGTTTTGTGGTTACCTGTTTTGAATGTTTCCCATTGTTCAAGGCTGCATACTTGATGATGAGAAAGCGAGATTATATGCTACCATAGTGAACAGAGGTTGTGCTGTAAGGTTTGCCTTTGCGGCTGCTATTTTTGGTGAAACATCAGAAGCACTTTTCTGGTTGCAGTTGCCTCGTGCTCTAAAACATTTGATGAATAAGTTGGGAAACAAGTCTCCACAAAAAGTGCCCATCTCAGCTTCAATCCCAGAGCTTGATGATACAACTAAGCTGAGCAGAATTACATCAATGGGTAAATCAGCAACTGGCTGTGAGAAGAGGGATTTGTTTGTAAGTAAAACTTTTTATCTGTTGTTTACTGATTGCTTAGCTCTTATTTTCTAATTGACAAGAACCTTATCATTCTACGCTCTCTTTTCGTTTCTGTTTACATAAATTGTTGCAGGTAATTATTTGTGCTGCTTTAATATTTCTTATTCTCTGTTTTAATATTGAGATATCTGTGTAGCAGTGCAAAGGTCAACTTAGATCAATGGCTTTCCTGCAAGAAGAGTTATGGGAGAGTGCAAGTGAGCGAATTCCTTGGCATGAGAAATTGCAGGGAGAAGAGGCTGTTCAAAACCGTGTGCATGAGTGAGTCTTCTATTTTACAGTTTTGTTGTTTTATATCGTGTTTATCATTTCGTGCCAGTTGGTGCTGTTTGAACTCAAGGTAGATTTTGTGATTTGTTCTTTGCAAAGGCTCAAAAACATTGCAAAATTTGTTTGTTCTATCTGAAGCTTGAGAACATGACAGTTGCTGGTACTGAGGATATAAAACATTGTACTGCACAGTGCTTGATTGACTTGAATTAGGCCAACAAAAATCCTCACTGCCAAACCATTAGTTACTTACAAGTCATAATGTTGCTGATAATTACATGTAATACTGTTATATCAGAAAGCATTGGAAGTTTCAGGAAAAGTTTTCTTTTGGACATATGATGTCAGTAAGTGCTATTGATTCAAAAACATCACAGTTTGAAACTTGGTAAATCGGTACTCTAAGCTAATTTGGTAGTTCTTATGTTTAATAATAACTACTATGAATGAATCCTAATGGCTATGGAAGTATTTTATAATATATGAGATGCTTGCGTAAGGGTTTCTGTCTTAAGGCTTCTTTAATTTTAGGATTAACTTTGTTTAGTAGGCATCAAGTTATTATATTGGTTTCTAATTTATATGGTATTTATGTCCAACTCAACTGTATTTTATTTCTAATTTAGCTGTGATCAGTAATTAGTTACATATTATTTTCCTTCATTCTACTAGGTTCAAGGTTCTGTCTATTGTTACTAAAATTCTTCCTTGCTACTTCATCCAACTCCATCCTTGGTATGCTTGGTAGTTGATGTAGGGCATGCCTACACTATCTCATTTTATCTTTAAAATTATCGTCGTTTTCATTTTGTTATGAATACAGTGGTTCCTTGTTTGATCATTTGACTGTGGGTTCACGATAGAAAACTTAGAAGCAATACTTCTCGGATAAATTGATAAAAGAAATTGTATGTGTTGTTTTATAATTTTAAGTGGAATCATAAATTCTGGAAATACTGATCACACAAAAAAGTTTCCCAAGACAAGTTTGCCACCAACTGTATATTTGAAATTTAGTTTAGCTTTAATTTTATTAAATTTAATGTGCCAGGCGTTGTAGAAAATTTTGTCAGAGAACATAAAGTTTTTACCCAAGTGCAGAACTCCAGTTAAAAATTCTTAAAAGAAGAAACCCTCATTGTGGTTATGCCAATTAAGAAAATAACACAGCTGCAAATTTACTTGTTTGCTGAAAAATGAGTCATTGAAATTTTGGCAATGCAGCCATGAAGTGCTTGTTCTGTTGTTCGCCCTTTATCATATCTTCATTTCATAGTGTGCTTTTGTAGCCTGAACCCACGAACTTCTGTTTTGTAGTCCTTGATTCACTTGGATAATCATACATGATACAATATTTTCATGATGAACAGGCTTGTGTCAGTTGGGAATCTGGAAGCAGCAGTAAGTTTGTTGCTTTCCACCTCTCCAGATAGCTCTTATTTCTATTCAAATGCTCTTCGAGCAGTTGCTCTTTCTGCTGCTGTGTCACGATCTCTTCATGAGCTTGCTGTAAAGGTGAGTGTTGATTTGGAACTGTTTATTTTCAACATCAGCAGACAAGTTTTGACTGGAATAATTCTTTGTTTTAGCTTTCTGATTCTCAACTATTATGGTGGTCAAGGTTGTTGCAGCTAATATGGTTAGGAATGACAGATCATTGTCTGGCACACATCTTCTTTGTGCTGTCGGAAGGCATCAGGAAGCTTGTTCTCAGGTTAGGTTCTATATCTAACTTTTATATTTGCCTTTTTAATTTCTTGAAATTCAGACATATTTGAGTACTTCTCAATAAGAAATTAACATTGGAGAATTTTTCTGAACTTGTGTGAGTAAGTCTGTCATCTTCTTGTGGATTCATCAAATTATTAGGAATTTGGAAGGAACTATTTTGGATAGTCCTCACCTTTGAACACTTTTGATGAGGTATCTGAAATGTGTTGAACTATAGAGTGGCCAATGTTATTTTATCTAAGACTTCAGGCTGATATGCCAATTCTTGCATGCTCATGTCAAGAATAAGGTCACTGAATGTTTTGAATTGGTAAAATATAATGATGACGACTTGCTGCTCGAAGAATTCTGACATTCTTAGTCAGCGTGTCATGTTCCTGCTTCTTCAGGGACAACTCTCTTCTTTGCTAGAGGTACTTCAGATCTGACTGCTCTTTGAATAAAATATGGGCAGCATTGTGCATGCTGCATGGGAGTTTTAGGAGAGATGGAGAAGAAAGATAAAAGAGGTGAAGTAATGGAATGGAATAAAAAGTAATGTCAAATAATATTCACCTTGTTTGCATGTTTAAAATGAAAAAGAAGATTCATGGATGGGAACTGTAAATAAATAAGAATGGAGAGAAATCGATAATTTCATTGATAGTAGAAAACCTTATATATACAACTCTATGAATATAAAATAGGAAACAAATATATAAAGAATAGGAAACAATACAAATTAGGAAATAAATCTCTACATATTCCTAATTACATAAATCAAGCTAATTAATAATATTATTCAAATATTTCTTAATATCTCACAACACTCTTCCTCAAGTTGGAGCATAGATATTAATCATGTTCAACTTGTTACAGATGTAAAAAACAAAGAGCTCCAAAACCTGTATCACAAAAGGCCTCACACCACACTAGTGTAGATCCAATCAGGTAGAAGATATCAAACAAACCGACAAAACCTGTAACACAAAAGGTCTCACACCACACCAATGTAGACCCAACCAGGTAGGAGATGATGTCGCACAATCTGAGGAGAGTCAAGTGAAACATACCGACAAAAAAATGGATCACTCATGGTGACCCAATTCTGACAAAGAAATGCTTATTTAGGCATAACTCTCGGATCGATTTTTAGATAGGATTCCATTGAAACTCATGGCTCTGATACCAAGTAAATAAATAAGAATGGAGAGAAATCGATAATTTCATTGATAGTAGAAAACCTTATATATACAACTCTATGAATATAAAATAGGAAACAATACAAACTAGGAAATAAATCTCTATCTATTCCTAATTACATAAATCAAGCTAATTAATAATATTATTCAAATATCTCTTAATATCTCACAACATGAATTATAAAAAAAATCTTTACCTGTATCCTTACCCCCTATTTGGAGGTTAAGAAAAGTGAGTATTAGAAGTTAATGGGTGTAAAAATTTAACTTCGACAAACCTTCATTTACATTAAGAATGAACTCAGAAACATAGTTAAAAAAAACTCTTTTGCATTCCACCCATTATCTTCCTCAACTAGCTTCCCATGCATTTTATTCTCTTTAAGCTCCTCGATGGGTGTAACTTATTTGCTTCATGGGCAAGCACCTCTTCTGGATGGCTCCAAGTTTAGTCAGGAATATAAAATAGAGTGACAAGTTCTAGGTTACCAGATTCTAGGTATCATGGTAGAGCATCATTAAAGAGATCTTCACTAATAACTGAGTTTCAACTGGAGGTTTGTTTTTGTTTTTTGTTTTGGAAAAAAATAGAAGAAAAATTCTCCAATCCCATTATAAGCACTCTGGGAAATAGAACCATAATCAAGTGGTAGAGGCTGCCTTATCCAGAAGTAACTGTTATGGCAAATAATGGTTTTAATTTCTTGGATTTCACTATAAAAGAAGCCGTTGCAAACATAATTCAGATTCAAAGAACGTTTTCCTCTCATTTCTTTCCCAAACCTTTAGGCAAATCAATCGCAGATCCTTGAAAGTTTATAGTTTGACCTATAATTCATAAGGAATCCTAAAAATCATATTCCAGATATTTCAAATGAAAAGAGGAAAAATAAGATGACAATGAGTCTCATTAATATGAAAAATAGCACACGTGTCAGACTACATATGTTTCTTTTTCTTTTGAACCTGCAACTAATTAACAGTGATCCCATGTTTCCAATAGTAATGGCTAATTACTGGGGATTTTGATGGGATCATGGACTGTTGGTTGCATTGCTGTATACTTATATTGTTAATGCATGATTGCTTATTTGCGGGCTTTCTAGAAAAAAACTGGCAAATTTAGAAATTAATCTGGAAATGGTGGTGGAGGGGGGCCTTGGCAGACATATGTTGCTTCTAATTGATGGATCCTTTGTTCAAGGTTGGGGCTTTTTCCCCATAATTTCATAGCATATTTATTATACATAGTAGGGTATCAACAGTTCTCATTCCAACAGTAAATCAAGCTTGGAACTGACAATCCCATGTTAATTTTGTTCCTTTTTTTTTTGCCCTCAAACTGAGTAATACATGGATTTGTACAGCTACAAGATGCTGGATGCTGGACAGATGCTGCAACTTTAGCTGCTACACACTTGAGGGGATCCGATTATGCAAGGTTCCGATTCTTTTGAAACCCTTGAAAGTTTCCTGAAATTATTAGGGCTAGTTTGTGTCTTGCAAAAAAATTCAGTCTATTGGGTCGTTAATTTATTTTTATTTTTTGTTGACAATTTGACATTTCTCAATGTGATACTTCTATACGTGCCTCAGTTGACAATTACACGTCCATCTTCCCTGTTTGCAGCATCTCTGCTCAATAAAACCACTATCCCACCTTTACTGAAAATTGCTGCATAGATAATATTTTGCCATTCAATTTAGTTAGAAGGCAATACTTTGTATTAATTCTCAATTTTTTTTAAAACTATTTGTGTATACCTTTGATACTCTTGTTGTTTAGTGCCTATATTTTGCATCAAATCAGTCTTATTATTGGCAGTGTTTTTGGCATTTGGTAATCTCTCGTATAGTTAAACATCGTTATCTCATTTGCAGTTTGTCTTTTCTGCAGGGTGTTGCAAAGGTGGGCTTACTATGTTCTTCGTTCTGAACACAACATCTGGAGGTACTTCGTTTCTGTTTTAATTCGGCATTCTAAACATTTCATTTTCCTGTTGTTAAGCTTTGGAATGGCTCAATGCAGGGCTCTGATTTTGTTTGTTGCGGCTGGTGCACTGCAAGAAGCCCTAGCAGCTCTTCGTGAAGCACAGCAACCTGATACAGCTGCCATGTTCATACTTGCTTGCCGTGAAATCCATGGAGAAATTATTGCTGATTTAGGAAATTCAAAGCCAGATGATGAATCAGAGCCATCAGTCAATGATACTCTAATTACCTTACCTGGATTGACCCCAGATAATGAAGATGTTATTGCGGTCGGCGAATATTTTGGACAGTATCAGAGAAAATTAGTGCACCTTTGCATGGATTCACAGCCGTACTCTGACTGATTTACCTAGCATGCTAGACAACTTGCAATTTTGATTCTTAAGTGAATAGAAAAGTATATTTCGTCAAAAGCAAGTTCGTGGCCAGTTGAAGAGCCTGCATTCAAACTAAATCACTCCAATACCAAATTTGGATCTGAAAAAAAGAAATTGGCTCAATATCCCAGTTGGGTTTGGCAATAGAATGAGAATTGCTCGGATAAACTCGAGACAAAATATGTTGAGTTTGAGGCCAAGTTGTTATGGAAAAGGTTGTAATGGTGTTGTAAATCATGTAAAAACTAATTAGGGCGACACACCCAAAAATATATGATTTTTGTGAGTAGTTCATAGTGCCATAAGTCGTTCATTGTTGATTTGATTTTTGAGGATGTCAGGAAACGAAGAACAAGGTCATATTATTGATTTTAAAGCCTCTGATCTGGTGGATGTTCACTGTGCCGCTGTTTGTGCTCTTTTCTTATTTTGGTAGCGAGGAATTCTTGAATGTTTCATTTACGGAAGGGCAATAGAAAAATGATTTGCTTCCAAGTATTGTCGTGTTACCTTATAATTGTTTTGGTAAATTACAAAGCCTCCCAATGCCAATTTACGCTTGAACCGTTGTTCAAAATATCATGAAGTTCCTCTGTTTGTGTTTTTTAAAAATCTATCTTAAATTGATGGGCTATTTTCGTTGTTTAAAAATGTAATTGACTGGTTAATATTTATTATGTTTTTATTTAATGTGTCTTGTTTTTCATAAATATGCTCCATTAGGTAAGAGCATTTTCAACAATGTTTTCTATTTTACTTTCCATTATATTATAAAAAATTCACTCTAGTTTAATTTTTTTTAAATAAAACTATCTTAAAAAATAATATTTTTATCTCATTTCCTATTTTAATTTTTATTAATAAAACTATATAAAAAATGTATAGAGAGAGTAAGAGACAAGAAAAAGAAAAAAAAAGAATAAAAAATTGTTAGGAAATATTTAGGGAGCCAACTTTAACTCTATATATTTGAAGAAGAATAATATAAATTTTAGATAGTGAAATAAGTAAAGATAAAAATAAAAAAGTTATTGAATGACATAAAATTTTTAAATATAAATAATGAGGGAAATAAAAAGGCTGTTGGAAATACGGTTGGAAATACTCTTAAATTTCTAAATATAAATAATGAGTGAAATAAAAAGGTTGTTGGAAATACTTTTATATATTTTCAACCATGTTAATTTATGAAAATAGAAAGTAATCACATTTTTGTATAATTATGTAATAGTTTTGAATGGTAATTGAGATTGAGATGCTAAGAGACTACAAATGCCAGTAACTTTTTTTTTTTTTTAAATTATGGTTTCGACTATCCATTCATCAAGCAATAAAATACTTTCTAAATTTTAAAATTTTAAAAGTGCTTCATATTTAAAAAAATAAGGAATCATTCTCCTCTAAATTATCCTATAAGAAGAGATGCTAATCCGCACCGCCGATATTCATTATCCCATAAGATGAGATGCTAATCCATACCGCCGATATTCAATGAGATTATAGGCATAGACAGTATGCATATTTGGTAGAATATGGCCCAACGAGATAAGTGTGAAACAAGAATTACCAATCAATTATCCATAATAATACCATAAATTATCTCATTAAACATTATTATTAATCTTATTGACCACTTTACATGGATCATATCATGTTTTTTCACTGAGGGCTTACTATATATTGCCCTACCATAAACCGTTGTTTGCACAAACGAAACTCCAACTTCATCACCAACCTTAAACAATTGCTTTCAGTAATTGATCAGCAGCTTTTCATTTTACTTGATTGGCCGTGCAAATCTGCAACCAAAATTAGTCAATTGCACGCCTCAAGGCATGGTTGGATACAAGCCTGTGGTGATATCCTTTGTGATCCTCTATTTGAATAACTTTTGATGTTTATGTTACAACATCCCACGGCTATAATTCTAAAATACTCTTTATAATAATTTTTTAAGCT
>CATIWF010170254.1:0-11156 GCA_949630135.1 Balakata baccata
ATTATGGAATAATTTATATGAGTTAAAGTATGTTATTCTATATATGAAATATTGTGTGGTATTGTGTTATGTTGAAACATGTTTATTAGATGTGGAGATTATATGCTCATGCATACATAATTATCTATAAATGTATATATATTATTCATACGTATATGAAGATTAAAACCATATGTTGTTATGTACCACTAAGCATTTTATGCTTAGAGTGTGGATGTTGATTTTCCCACGCAGATTGAAGATAGGGGATCAATTACTGACTAATAGAAGAAGCCCAAGGAGAAAAGTCCAGGACAAACCCGTTTGGGTTGGTTATACAACTATTTCTTTTTGTTATTTTTCTTTGGGTGGGAATGTAAATATTTAAATTTTAGATGAATTTTTGTATAACTCTAGTCAGGTTGAAGCCTTTACTTTATGATCTGAAAAAAAGGTAAATATATAAATAATACAAATATTATGAATATTAAAATTTACTTTATATTTTAAAAAGTCATCATGGCCATGGTGCAAAAAAAGTTTTTTTTAAAAAAATAAAAATGATTGTTTAAATTTTTTATTAGTATCTTTTTATATAGTTGAGGTATATTCCTTAATTATATGGCAGGGTGCTACACAAAAAGGAATGAAATCAAAGCACAAAATCAACATCTAAGATATTCTTGAGTTCCTCAAGTCAAAGGGTATTTGCACCATTACTATGATGAGACTATCATTAAGATTTGAATAGATAATCCATATGATAGTCTCATAGCAGGTCATCCAATGTACTTCACTACTCTATCAAGCATCCACATGTTAACTCTAGGCAACTCATATCTACATATTATGAGATCCACTGATTGATCCAATTAAAGAGTATAACATGTACTAGTCTATCTGGATTAACAATGTCCAGCATTATTAATCCTATGACTAGGGATTAGTTTAGATACAACCACAATTATATATGATAAGAATCTCAATATCATGATCCCATCATGATTTCTTTCAAGCATGTTTATATCATAGACTTCAGTAATTAATTTAAGATCCAATCAATTCATAATATAAATGAACATTAATAAATAAAAATGTCTTTTATTCATATGAAATGAAATTGTACAATAAGTGTTAAAGGCGATTGCCTTTTGAATACCTTTCTAACATGCCATTCCAAAATTAAGGGTTAGTTTATTTATCTATTCTCTCTAACAAAGTTATTGACTTTACTAGAACAAAAATGTCCAACCAAGCTATCTTCATTAAGGTTTTGTTCTTCTCTCTTTGCTTAAAGTTCGTTAGAGGCAATTCCATTTGGATTGTTGTGGCATGCTACAACATCGTAAGAAGAGGAATTGAAGAAACAAGTCCAAAGTAATTAAGGTAATCATCTTCAACCTTGTATGGTTAATTGGTTTTGATAGAATAGGGTGATCTTAGTGTTTCGAGTTATAAAAATTTTAATTTTTTTCCTTTGCACTTGATACATGAGATACATAGAATAGTAATATTGAACATAGAATATTGAACATAGAATAAAACTCTTAATTAGGTTATAGTGTGAGCCTAGGAAAAACACAATGAATTGGTTTTGTATTAGTCATCAAAATATATGGAATTTGGGTTTGGATTGAGCTAGGAAAGCTCTATTATTACTCTAAGTTGAGTTAGTTAAAAATCGCAATTGAGAATTGAGGAGAGAAATATAGCTAGTTAATACTCGAACATCTCTATGAAAATACGTGTATTATCATTTTCCTTATTTCTTTTTATTGTATTATGATTTGCATTTGCACAAAAAGTTTTAATTAACCACCAATTCATCCCCTTCTTGGTAAGTATTTAGGCAATAGAGACCATCACACAAATGATAGAACAAAAACTAATAATCGTATATCTTAGAGATTTAGTAGAATGAGAATTATTATTTAAAAATTTGATAAATTAAAATAGAATAATCACCTAATATAATAATAATCGGTAAAAGTTCATAGATCAACCAAAAAAAGAAAGAAATAATATCTTTTTTTTTTCTCCTTTAATTCAAAGAGTTTTGATTGAGAGGAGTGGAATTAACAATTAGGCTTAACCCATAAATAGCTTTTTAAATTATTTATTTATTTTTTCCAGTTTGTTCCTTAAATTGGTTTTGAGACTCGGTTGCCCATTGTATGTCATTTTTTGACTAATTTTGCCCCCTTTAATATTTAAAAAAGTAACAAGTAGCCACATTATGTGGACATGACACTCGGAAAGTGGATTGAGACTCAATCAACCTTCTGGATGTCATGTTAGTATAAAGTGACTATTTGTTACGTTTTTTAAATGTTAAAAGGGGTAAATTAGTACAAAAATGACGTTAATGAAGTAATTGGATTCAAAAACTCATTTAGAGCACAAACTCAGAAAAATTGAAAAATTCAAGGGGTTCTTGATGGTTTATGCTAATTACACAACTCTAAATAGGAAGCATAACTAATAGAGCCTTCTGATTTTATGTTGGTTGGTTCCCATGTATTGAGAAAGGAAATCCAACAACTTAGTTTCTAGTGCTCTGAATTGAGCTATTTGCATTTGCAGTTCCGAATTCTGTCTCCTAAGATGATTGTTCTCCTCATTCAATACTAAACGATCATTTTCCGCCATTGAAGAAGCTTCACTTGAAGCCTTCAGATGTGCTGGAAATACACTAGGCTCGCATTTCTTCCTTGTGATCTCCACTAGGATATGCCTACTCCCTTTCTTGAATTTCTCATGCTTGAATTCCCATTGCTTCGATGCTGTTTTCTTAAATCCCTGTATATTCATTTCATAAATAATTTCTTACACTAATTCCTATTAAGAAATGGAGTTAATTAGATTGATAAGAAATTTTTAGCTATATTCAGTATATCATGTTATCTAATTCAATTATACAATAATATATATTTAATTATTTTATTCGTATTAGTTAATGTGAATATATCATATTAGGATCCAGACCCATAAACATTTATTTAGTAATAGACACTAAACCAATACAACAACTAAAGAATAAGGGGTTCAAGTTGTACGATTTAACGGTACTCCAATTATATAAATTATAGCAATTCAGTTTTTTAAAATTATTTTAGTTATAAATTAAAAATTAAAAATTGACGTAATTTTATATTACAAATAATTTTTTAGATATTAAATTGTTATAATTTTTATAATTGAGACACCGTCGGTGAAATTAACCCAATCTAATTTTACCATTCATCACCAACTTGTACTGATCAATCAAACCCGTAATTGGCTCAACTATCCAAGTGGATGCCGAATACCCAATCCCCATTCTTATCCTATAAATTTAAAAACAAGATACACAAAATCAGATTCCTTTAAAGAAGATTTACTTACTAATATGTGTAAAAAATTGATAACCCCATAAATTTGAATGGGGTTTCTTAGTTTGAATGCAAAAAATATTTTTAAGCTTAATGTATAAATATATCTTTGAAGTTGCTTAAAAATTAATGCAATTTAATTCTATTTAAAAAATGCAATTTACATATCTGAATTTTAAAAGTCTATCTTTGTAAATCTAAAGATATAAAAAGTCTAATACTCGAACCTTTTCGGCTCGTGGCAAAAATGAAATAACAAAACGTGATAATTTTTTTGAAGTACGTGGATCATTTTTCTTGTAATTTATTGTAAAAGTCCAGCTAGCTAGCAGATTACACATCATAGCCGCAGTGTACTTGTTTTGACTGTTAAACAAACATATCAGATTTTGACCGGTGAATTACTCAAGAAACTCAGACTATATCATTTACATATGAAATTCAAATAGTAAAATATTAAATTTAACTAATTTTATATTTATAAATTAAAAATTTATTTTTTTATATGACACTATGCATAATTAGCTTAGTTGCATTAATAAATACCTGTCTCAATAAGAAGAAATTTCCAATATCAATTAATCATCTATTACAATAAATGAAGCAGTAAAAAATATAATATTACAACCAAATTTTATTGTTTTGTCAGGAATTCTCAACATTAGTTAGATAATAGTGAGAGAGAATATGAAAATTTCCTCCAAGTATTGGTATCTATAATCGATCATATATCATTTTGTACATGTTTATATGAAGCAAATTAAATGTTCCCTGTTATATTCCATTAACATAATAAATAAAAATTCACCAAACAAAAGCATAAACTTGTAAGAAATGAGCATATAGAGAGGGAAATTTGATGCTAAAGAAATCCCAAAATGGATCAAAACTGATTTGTGTCTCATATATTATAGAATTGTGGGTTTCAGTGTTTTATAAATAGCAAAAGTAATTATGAGTATAAAAATCTCACATAGGTATTGAGCTGGCGAATGAAGCTGGAGAAGTTGTTATGCTTGAAGTATCTAGGCAAAGTGAGCTCGGAAAACTCGGCTGGAGACCAAACTATGAATCCAGTTCCTTCTGAATTCCAAGAAACCACTTTGTGAAAATCTGATGTTGATGATGATGAACCTTCGCCATTTTCTTCCAATAAATCATACGTCTTCGACAAGAAAGGAGCAGGAGTTTTCGTTCTTGTTGTTGATGTTGATGATTTCTTGCTAAGATCTGATAAATCTTTTGCCATGCTTTTATACAAAATATTCGTAATGGAGATGCTGCTTCTCATATAAAACCATCATATCCTGGAAGCTACTAGTTAGTAATATAAATTGGACTGTTTTTTTCTTTATTTCTTTCTAGTCTTCATTTCCCTTTTGAGTATTAAAAAAGACAATATTTAAAACATAAAAAGAACTTGCAATTAAGCTTTAGTTAATACACAAAGTAGAGCATTATTATTTGTGCATAGTTCCTATTTTGGATGTGGGCCATATCTTTCTTTGATGAATATATTCAGAATTACTGGAATCAATTTATATCTTCTCTAAATACTAGTTAAGAAAAATTATAATTTTATATGTTCCACATTTATAAAATAAAATATTAATATTCTTATTTGATATTGCATAATTAGTTTTAACTATTCATTAATCTCTATTCGTGCCAAGTAAGCCTATTAAAAAGGTAAAGCGCTTCCTATCGAGTTTTAAAAGTGATTCACACTCATGAGGTATTTGGTTTAGCTGTAGGAGGTAACTAATAGTTTTTTAAACCTCCAACAACCGAACATAAGTATTTTATAAGACATTCAAATCAGCAGCTGATAACTAATTCTAACTCGAATAAGAAACTATTTGAAAAAAACTCTATTTTGGAGTTTTTTTCCATTAGATGTTGGTTGATTTAATTTAATTTTTAAATTTGACTATATTATACTTATATATTTTATTAGTTACAAAATACTTATTTCCTCCGAATTGAATTTTTCAATCAATAAATTATTTATAATTACAAATATAAAAATATTACAAATAATATTTAAACAAGTAATATTATTTATTTTTAAATGAAAAAATATATAATATATTTCTAATTGCTATATTTGTTATTTAATATATTAAGCACAAATAATATTAAATTTATTTATAAATTACACATATATTTTTTTTAATTTTTATTTATAATTAATTAAAATTTATTATTTTTTTCAATCTTAATTACACTATATAATTATATAAAATAAATAGTTTATTTACTTATACTTCATATAAAAATATATACTTCGAATAATATAAATTATATTTCTATTGGTAATTTTACATTTTAACAGCAGCAACTCAATTAATTTTACCAAACATTAATATCAATCAGCTGTCAGCTTCCGGTTTTCAACCACAATCCATCAGTTATTAGCTGTATTTCACATATAAATCAAACGAAAGCTTAGAACTCGAATTTAAAATCTATGACTAAAGGAGAATAGACTCTCATTTCACCTTTTGGGGTCTATATTATATTATTTATTTTATACATAATAGATGCATGTAATTGCTCTAATTAAAAAAAAAAATCTTCATTACGGTAACAGCAGTTTTTAATAGTCACATAGAGGTGTGGAAATTTCGTGAAATTTTGGGCATTGAATATTTGACATTTTGCCCCTCTAATTTGGAAATTTGAAGTTTAAATTCTTTTTTTTATTGGAAGAATCACCGAAGTTCTATTCTACATTTTTACGCGTTCATATGTTTTCTAATTTCTAGCTGCAGGTCAAGACAAATAACATCAACGAAATTGAGTTTGATTTTTTAATAATATGCTTCAGTCAACATTGAACGTCGAAGAATTTATAAACTAATTAGTATAACATTAATTGTATCTTTTTTTTTTTAATTATTTGATCAAATTGATTTTATTTTTTTAATATGGTTTAGTCAACATTGAACATAGAAGAATTTATATATTAATTAGTATAACGATATACTTTTTTTTTTTTTTTGAAATGGGCTACTGAAAGAAATATAGAAAATTAAGATACTATATATTAATTGATTATTAATGAGCCAATTTGACAGCGTTGCATGTTTTATTAAAAAAATATTTTTATATTCTTTTTTAAATTAAAAATTGCTTTAAATTATTTTAATTTTAAGATGATTTAAATGTTTCAGAAAATCACATATGCAAATAATAAGTTGCTACCTTTTAAAGTGGTGTAATTGGTGGGGGCACACAAATTATAATGATACAACATCAGATAAAAAATTTAAGGGAAAATTACTATGTACGTTTGATATTTGATATTATACACAAGTGTCATTATGTGGCTTAAAAAATATATTATTTGTCTTTTTGATTTATCTTCATTAAATTATATAATTATTGTGTTAAATTTTACAGCATTTATTGTTGGTTATAAAGAATATTCTCTTTTTTTCAGAGGTATTAGTATAATATGTCAAATCTCAAAAAGGTAATAGTACAATAAATCAAATTTCAAGAACATATCAATACAATATGTCAAACTTTATAGGATAAATAACAATTTTTTCTTTATTATTTTACCACAATCTAACGTATGTATCAATATAATATGATAAAATAGAATGAGCAAATAATATATTTTTAAAACTCAGAAGGTACTAATATATTATGTCAAATTTTATAAAGTAAATAGTAATTTTTCTATAATTTAATAATGCCCTATTTAAATTAATGCACAATAATAGGGCTGAATTTCAAGTTGTTGCAATACGTCACTCTAGGTACCTAAGGTTCTATTAATAGCTGCAATCACTCCAGCAAGTTAAGGTCCTCTTAAGGTTGCTAAAGGTCCTATGGTGTTCTCAGCTTCATAACTCTAGCAGTTGCAAAGAAGACTATCCAAGGCCCATAACTGCTTTAGTAATGTTAGTTGACAAAGGAGCTATTAAGGTATTAGTTGTATATCAATATAAAAGCTAGTTATTTACCTTGTAATTGTTAGGTATATGGTATATAGTTAATCCAGTATTTGAACAAAACATAAAGAGAGGTAGAATGAAGTAATATGAGGCCTATTTTTCATATAATGTCATTGAAATAAATTTGCTCTCCTGCCACTAGTTTTAGGTCCACTGATATTTGTTTTCCAAGATACAACGGATATCCAGTAGAAGTTGAATACATAAAGCGAACTAAAGTATATTCTTTAAGAAGAAGATGATAATGAAGACGGAAGAAGATATCTCTAAAGGTGTGTCTCAAACTTGAGATAGAAGCACCTATTAATACTAAATCAGTGGAGAAAGAAATTTAATATGATTAAACCTAACTATGACTGTCCATATATAATGTCCTTGTAACATCCAAATAATGGTGAATAAAAAACATATTAATTTCTATAACATTAGAATGAAGAAGCTCAGGAGACATTTTTCTAGAAAAGCCATTAACACATGCATGTCACAACAACTGCATGGTCAATGAGTTACTATGCATGAGCATGTCACAATGGCATAGACATGTCACACATAGTTCATGGCCTACTGTGCACGAGCATGCTGCACAACACGAACATGTAGTGCACAGCTCCTGACCTATTATGTAAGGGCATGTCGCATGACACGAGAGTGTCCCTCATAACTCCAATTTCCATAAATAAAAATGTATAAGTTGGGCTTGGCCTAGACTAAGGGATTTCAGCCCAAAATTTGTGTGCACAGGTTGCGCACTCATGCATTGCCTATTCTGGACCATGAATTGTACCATAGGAGAGAGTCTTCCATGCTACTTTCTTACTAATACAAAAATGCACTTTTCTAATATAAATTCATGTCCCAACTTAACATTTTAGGGATGTGGGATAACTCCCACTTTACTCATTTTCACTTTATTTCTCCTTAGTAAAGTGCTTACTTTGAGCTTCAATATTTATTCACACATTTACCATTTTAAGTATAAGAATACATTAATTCATAGTCCTCATATTAAGGAACACATATTCGGATTATCCTCCTAAAATTGAGATATGGGACCTACTCGAATTACTATCTCAATATGGCTCATAATCACAATTTTTCTAATAATCTGCCACATGATTAAAATTGGAAAAAAAAAAGTAAGACGAACGAAGCCTTACTATATAATAGAGCTTGGTTATCAAAACCTACATAGGATAGGTAGATATTACCCTTTGAACCTTCTTTCATGAAAGTATATTTAATTTACCCGTTCTCTAGTTGACACAATGCTATTGAACTATTCAACTACCTGAGTAAATATGATATACTCCATATTGGAATCTCCCTTGACACAATTCAATTCTCATTGTTATGTTCATTTTGGCCCTGAATATATGCCTGATTTTACAATAGTTTTAGAGAATTGAACTCCATATATTCTCTTTTGAAGTGGTCCCACTTCACTCTCACATAGATGATACCTTACTCATAAACCGTAATTGATTTTCCCTACAATGATCTGGGGGGGGGGGGGGAAGAGATGAGTTGGTGGGAAATTAAAAATTTGCACTCACAAGATAGTAAAAGAAAAGGAGAAATTGAGACACAAATTTTTTAGGGGTTCAGGTGTTAACTAACCCTACTCCTCTCCCCAACTTAGATGGGGTATTCACTAATCTAATCACTTATATTACAATCTTTGGAGTTTTAACAAGCTCACTCCCAACTAGGTGTTTTATCAAGGCTAACACTCAATCCAAATTTTTCTTGTGTTTTGTGGCTCACATAACAACCAATTCCTTATAATTTGGCTCATACTACCCAATTATAAGACAATCCAAGTGTTTTAAGATTAACACTTGAACCCTAATACAAAGACAATTAATGAAAGGATTTGAGAAAATAAATTGCAATAGCTTTGGCACTTGTTAAGTTGTTGGTTCTTATTAAATGGCCTTTTGGTAAGGTATTTATACTGATTACCTGCCAATTAGCTATTACAAGTGGTGCCATAACTCTTTCTAACGTTCTCTTACAACTGCATTAAATGCAGTCTATGGAGAAAGATGTCCCAGTTGGGAAGCATGATATCCCGGTTGGGAAATGCCCAATTGTATTACGTGGCAGCTTCTAGTTGGCTGAAATCCCCAACGGCTAGTTTTTATTCAAGTGTCCTGGTCGGGACTTGTCCGATGATGCCACTACCAGGAACTTGGGTCTTCTTGGCTTTCATTGAGTCCCGGTCGGGACCTGTGTCAGTTTGACTAAGAGTGTTTTGACTTTCTGATGATGTGGCACATTATGGTGGTGTCTCCTCTTCAACGGTCATGTCTTTTTGAATGTCCTGCTTAGACCAAACCATTTCCGGTTGGGAAACTGTATGTCCCGGTCGGGACATCCCATGTCTCGGTCTACTTTTGCTACTGGAACTTTTGAGTCATCACCTTGCAGAGTTTCCCAGTCTAGACACTTGGTTTGTACTACAATCCCCGTTGAGACATATTTGTCCCGGACTGGAAAACGCCGGTCCCAGTCGGGACATACCCTTTCCCGGTCTGCTTTTGCTATTGGAACTTTGAGGCACTTAGAGACAATATTTTCCTGGTCTGGATATGGTACTTCCCGGTCTGAACTTGTGTCCCGGTAGGGAGTTGCTTATCTCGGTTGGGAGTTACACGTCTCAATGAAATTCTTGAGTTGTTCAATGAGGAAACCTTAACCAAATGTGCTGAAACTTTGAACACTATCAAAACAACACTTAACAAGATGTTAGTAATAATTAATTTGATTGTCAAGATCAAAATAGAGAACAATCACCTTTTGGTTAATCTCTCCCTTTTTGATTTTGACAATCAAACTAGGCAAAAATATCAAATTGATAGTTCTATAATCAAATTACACATTAAGAAACATGTATTCAAAGTTTCATATCATTTGAAGATGCATAAGCTAAAGTCAAAAAATATCAACCTTAAAAATTTTAAATTTTTGCTTAGATATTACTTCTCCCCCATTGTCAATATAAAAAAGAATGAGATATTGTAGAAGACAAAGACAATTTTTTTTATGAATAAAACAAAGGTACATAAACATGGATAAAAAGAAAAAATAAAACCTTCTTCTTCTTCTTTCCTTATCACTTTGCTCCCCCTTAAATTGTGGGGCTTGTTCAAAGCTATGGGTGCATACATTCAAGTTAAGTTGCCCTTGCATACTTTGAATGTCAAGATGGAGATGTTGTATCATATCCCTCAAAGTTGTGAAGAATTGCATTTGAAAGTCATAAAGACTTTGCAAAGTGAATTGTTGAGGTTGAGGACGTGGTGATGAAGGGGGTCTTGTGCACTTGGGCCTTCTCCTCCTATAGACAGTCTTGCTCTTTTTCTTGTTGCTTCTTGTGTGGCCTTTTGGGCACCATGTTCTCCAAAGGTATAGAAGAAGGAGTCAATATCCTTGAAAGGTAGTCCAATTGCCTTGCAATTCAAGAAATATTGAATATCCAAGAAGCTTTCATATTGAGAGCGAGAGGAAGTGAGAAGCACACAATTTTCTTGTGTCATAAGTTTGAGATGCCTTGCATGAAAGGTAATTTGGGCATGGAGTGAAATTGTGCCCTTGGTGGTGGATGCCATGAACTGAAATTTGTCTAGAAGAAGATGGGCCGTATCCGTAGTGTTAGAGATGTGCCCAAAAGGCAATCGCCTTAAGCATTTAGTGTACACATTCATAAAGGCATTCTTTCATTATATTAGTATTCATTTGCATATGAATTGATATAGATCTTAAATTGATTAATGAAAGTCCATGATATGAAACATAGCATGAAGGAAATCATGATGGGATCATGATAATAAGATTC